>VYZT01053515.1:0-60368 GCA_013400735.1 Pomatostomus ruficeps
TGTAAGCATATCATATATGATAGATTAGGAAGAGTCACCATGTAGTCTCTGTTAGAAGATGATCTCTGACACAAGCTCACTGTGTGGAAACATCACTTAAAATGATAGAAGTGTGTTTTCTGATATCCTGGAGATACATGACTTGAGGTAAAAATAAAACTACACATAATAGATATAAATAAAATTTAGTTCTTTATTAAATAAGAATGCAATACTTGGAACTGATTTTTTTAGGACATGGCTTACAGGCTGTTTTCTAAGCCACCCACCATGTAGGACTGGGAATATTACTACATTACCACGATGCATTCCTTCTCCATGCATGTGTGATTTCTCAGCATCTTCCACGGACTCAGCCAAAGTGTAAACTTCAGTATATGTGCAAAGTTTTGCTGAGAGGGAATAATTTTGTGAGAAAAAAGTCAATGTCATAAAAACAGTCAAAGCAACTGTTCATAATGATATTTAATCTCTTACAGTTTTATAAACTTTCTATTGTCTAACAGCTGTTTCCCTATGCTGGAAAATATACAGGCATCCTGATTTCTATAGTTGTCCAGTTTCCAGTGATAACTTCACACAATAGCTTCTTAAAAGTGACTCTAAGAATTTTAGAACAATGAACAAACTAAACTGTCCTCTGCTTATTTATGTGTGAGCACATATAAATCTTTTTACAATTGCACCAGGCCTTTGGAAATGTGCCTTAATCAAGCTGTGTAGAGAAAAACAAGACATAAACACCTCAATATAAGTCATTCTGTGTGAGTTGTCTAAGTAGTCTAAACCTTCTCTCCCATGCAAAGATCTTAAAAAAGGATAATATTTTTTAAAAATCAGTATGCATTTTTTGCAAGCTCTGTGTACAATCAGTGACAGACTAGAAAGTCAATAACTGTAATGCTTAGCTGTAGACCTTGCAGGAATTCTTCTTTGAGTTCAGATGCCTCCATCATCAATCTGCAGTATTTTTGGAATGCTAAATTAATGCAGTTGAGGAAAACAAATGAAACAAAAAAGTTTTTTTTCTGGCCTAAAATCAGTCCTGCTAGGGAAAAAAAAATTAAACTCTTCTTCTGTTTGAAATTAATGAGTTTATGATAGAACTCCTGTCCCTGTCAGCAAATGTCCTCTGTGTAATGTGTCATAAGAACAAAACTGGGATCCTGACTCTTACTTGGCTAGAGCTTTTTCCTCCCACAGATGTTTCACCAAATCTTTGTAGATATCCATGTCTGTCTCAGATAAGTTGTCTGAGCTACTGCCGGGATACAGGAGCTCATTTCTATCAGGTTCCAGCTTCTGTAAAGCTGTGTAGCTGCTTCCCACCCTCCTTTGCAGAGGGAATCCATAGTGTGGTACTTTGGAAGAGGTAACAAGAGAAGCACTTAAAGCTATCCCCTGCTAAACTGCAGCACTGCTCATATTACATCAGAACTGTAGACAGAGAGTCTGGATTATAGTTTTTATTACCACTTTCTAAAGGAGGCTTAATAATAGCAGAGTGAGAAATTCAGGGTTTGATACCCATTCATCAACTAATAATCTCACTTTTTACTGTTTTAATATAGTCTTTATTGAGTTCTTTTTGATTTATAAGATAACAGCCGGAGCAAAGATGTTTCCACTAAAACCAGGAGAGCATTTCTTGTAATTCCTAAAAGCATTTTCAGTTGCACACAAGTAAATACAATAAATGTCTTCAAGAAAATCCCATTTCTTCAGCATAGATAGCAATATAATTTCAGATCAGGAAATTTAATTTAAATAGTACATTTGATCAATGTGACAGCAGGAGAGAGAAGAAGTGTAAGCAGATTTTAATCAACATTGACTTAGATCCCCAGACTACTCTCCAGTCTAGTTTTACTCAAGTGTCTATTTAAAAATGCAGCCTTAAAAATTAATACCTTAAAAACACTAAGGACAATTTTTCTTTTCTTGAATCAAAATCCAAGGTGTTATTTGTTTGATGTGTGGAAATAGTGCCATATATCAGCTGGCTTCCAGCATTTTGAGATTGGAAACTGCTTGCCACATACTACAGGCATTATTGCTTGGTTTCGTAAGTTACAAATGCACCCATGTTTTTAAAGATGTTAAATTTTGCCTTGTCTCTCCCTCAGCCCACTGGTTTTCTCTTCATTAAAATGCATCTGTTTGTTTGAAAGGAGTCAGACTATATGCTCTGCTGGAAAAGATGGCGTTAGGGATGAGCATATTCTAGTGCCTGATGCTGTGTTTATCGTGTTACTGGGTAGCAATAATCATGGTTAGGGACTGCGTGTCACTCTCTTCATGAACTGGAGTAATACTTGTGAAGGGCAGCAATGACACAATCAGCAACACAGCTGCTGAACACTGCGAAGTCCAGCCATGACATGATTCCTCTTCTGGGATCCTTCAGGAGTAGCAGTCNGTTCCTCGGAAGCAGGAAAAGCAGCATTTGTGGTGGCCTGTGTGGTGACCAGGTTAATCCTGTTGGCTTACACTCAGGTATCTGTGTCAGCACATTCCATCACACACACTTGAGTGGTCTCCCCTCGTTCCCTTTGCTCTGTTCTTACACTTGGTACACTTTCCATTCGGACTTTAGCAGCAACAAACTAAGACTCTGGGAGATGCCTCGGCTGTCCTGCTGGAGAAGTGAACACAGAAAAAAATCCAGTTTGGAGCCAGCTGTGGAGCACTTGACAGCAGATGTGGCAGTGGTATCTTCTTAGAGGCCACTGCTGATCCTAGTTTGATGACTGGAAAAGACCAGCATCTTTGAACCAAAATTCCCCAGAGGGCCTTTATCCTGGTAAACCTGGCATTGCTAATAGGGCAGAGGATTTCAATAAGCTGACAATGCAATTCCTTTCCTGGCACTAAGGAGGAAGTAAAGTTGTGACATAGAAACACTTATAGATGATTTACACCACTGAAGATTTTTTCTTGGTAGAGAAAACCTTCAGGATTGAAGTGAAAATAGAGGGAGAGAAGAACAACAAAATTAGAGCTTTGGATTCAGGTAATCTACCAACCTCTAGGCTGTATTTTCTGAATTGTTATTATTCTTCTCTTTCATTCTCTTTTCTCCCTTTTCAAAATATCATGCTAGTGTGCGTATTCTTCCTGGAATTTTAATTCATGACAATGAGCCAAAATAGAGCAAGGTGGTTGCAGAGATTGCATCACCCAGAGCTTTTCCTTGCAGTTTGTCTCTTTTGTTTTGGCAATTCTCTGTGATTTGGAAAACACCAGTAATTTTAAAAGTGCAATATTTGGCAGCATATCACACATCGTAAGGAATTCATAGCACAAGGAATAAATCTCTTCACAGGGGATATAATCTCATTCTGCAGAGTCTTGTGGTTAGATCACTGATGCCTGCAAAATTTGGAAATGGGATTTGAAAAAATGAACTTCATTTTGAAATTATGGTGCTGAAGTCAGACAACTTCAGACTTTACAGGTTCCTGTTGCTGGAAGTAGCCCCAATGGGAGAACAGAGAGCAGAAGAGGCAAAATGCTTTCTTTCAACCTCATCATGCAGTCTTGTTCTAGTGTTTTAGGAGTAATTCCTTACAGCGCTTATCCAAAATGATAGGACTGTCCAAAATAATAGGTACTCTTCAGAAAACAGAGACCTAAAATACAGTCTTTTAGTGAGTAAATAAAAGTTTTGCCATGACTCAAAACAACACACTATATTTTTTATGTCTAAGGAAGTAGTACTTCATTCATAGCACTACCGGGGACAATAAATGAAAATTGCATTCCAGTGATAATTGACATCATCAGTTTTTAATTTCTTCAACCTCATTTCTTTTTAGCATTTAGTTAAAACATTATACAAAAAATAGATACAATTACCCAATAAGAATAAAAATTAAAAGCAAGTCAAATTCATCAATACATGGTGAATGGGAGGGAAAGGAGCACAATGGTCTAAGCAAATGTTATCAGAGGAAGGAATGAACCATATTGATTTGGTGAAGTCAGACATATCTGAAAGAATATATATGAGTTCTTTGGTCAGGAGCCTGTACTAAAACCTTTCCTGTGTCACAGCCAGCCACGTATATATGTAAAATGCAGTCTGCACACTGAATCTGCAGCTCCCCATCTGGCATACACTGACAATAACTACAGCAACCACTTTCCTGCTCAGATTTTCCAGACTGCCTTATGAAGCACTACTTTAACAAGTCTGCTTAACACTTGAATCTCAGAGTCAGACTTCTGTCTCATCAAGGTTACTGATCCACAGCTCAGGACTTACTTGTAACTCAGGGTTTTACCTCATGGTCTATGAGATTAAGGGGCTCAAATCATTGAGCAGACATTGAGCAGTGCCCATAACAACGGAGTTGATATGAGAGCCAATTGTGTGTGAACAAACCTTTCTTCTGACTCCTTACCTATATTTTCCAATCAAATAAATGGCTCATACTTCCAGATTTGCTATTATAAATTTTCTAGAGTTGTTATAGTTCTTTATTGCTTGCCTAACCTTTCATAATCTGACTAATATTTTCTTCTTTACTCATTCAAGATGGAGCCATTAAAAAAGGCAAAAGTTTTACATGATTAAAACTACCTTTCCGTACTCTCGTGTCTTCTAACAACAAAGAGCAGCTTCTCTGTCATTCCTATTTCACAGCTAAGTAGATCTTCTGATGGTAGAAAAAGAGCTTGTTTTGAAGAGTATATAATAAAAATGCCCTCCTCATTGGTCTGTTCTAGTATCAGTCAGTGGCATGTGAATTTGGGAAACCCCATGTAAAAGTAGTCTAACATAAAATAGCAAATAATAAGGAGGGATGCATTTCCTAGCTTAGTCAGAAAGCTCTGAGAACTCACTACATGAAACAGCCAGGAAAACTGGCTGAAAAATACAGCCTTGTTTCTTAGCCCAGAGGATATTGATCAGATGGATTAATTAGAGTACCATTTCCTTAAAATAAGCACAAAATATGTGAATGGTGTGAGTGCATAATACAAGGTATAAAGCAGAAAGAAGGAGAGAATGCCTATGCACCTTTATGTCAGTCTGGTATGGACAGACCATGTCCTTGGGGCTGCCGATTTCCAATTCTGTCAGATAACACATCTGCAAGCATACCTGGCTTAGTGGATGTGTAGCTGTGTTGAGTAAAGGCAATGGTGATGTAAAGACTTCCTACACTCCTCCTACAAGAAATTTTTATCAACTTCAAAATGTGTTCAGACTCCTGAGGCAGGGTGCCTAACATTGAGTGAAATATGTTTATTCTTCCCAAATTCACTGAGAAACTAGAATTGTCTTATTTTCCTATGGGCAACTTGAACTTAGAACAAGCCGCATTCCCTTAAAGATGATTTTGAAAATAGACATACTGGAAGGCAGATTTTTAGTTGGGTTTCTGGGAGAGAAGATACATGGTACCACCGTATTTCAGATCCCTATTTGAAAACCAGAGAGAATTTGCCTGTGCTTCTTTGTAAGATTGTTCTCAAGAGTAAGGTGACAAGGTAAAATGTTACATATGATCAGATAGAAAGACAGCACTGGCTTTGCAAATATTTTCTGTAATCACACCTAGTATTTCAAGTACATTTATCTGAGAAGCAGATGTACAACACAAATATAAAATACGATGCATTTAAACATCACTATGAAAGACAGTGAGATCTTTATGTTAATGTCACATCCTTGAAATATTTCCCTTCTTATTACCAGCTTTAAATCTAAAGTACATACATGTTCTCCTTCCTGGTCCTCTGTGAAATGCTACATGATGCCACAAATGTAATAATGAAGCCCTATTTCCAGATTACTTAACCAAATATTTACCTTGAATGAGTAACCTTGGTCACATGGATGAAGAACAAATGCAATGTCCCTGCATGGTGAGTTTGCAGAAATCAGGACTATGAAAGTCCTATACACCTCAGCAGAGTTTTTAGGACAGGGGCCAGTTTTGCTTTTGTTACAAATGCCACACACTGGAATGCCAGACAGACCCTGAGAACACAGGCAAAACCAAATAATGTCAACACCAGCAAAACTCAGCTTCACCTATATAAGAACTGAGACGGACTTTTTTTTCCCCTCTTGGAGAGGGCTGTAGGATTGTGCATCCTCACAGGCCCAGCAGCATCAGAGTAACCTTTGCTGCAGGGCTTCCAGAGCTACAGATATTTCAGTTGCTTTCTTTTCCACTTCAGGTGAGATACTGATCTGTGTGACAATCCTGTGATAGAGATACAGAAAATACCACATAACTGAATCACTTCTCAAGTGATCAAGTAGTCTGAAGTTGATTTAAATAAGCCACATAATTTGAACAATGAACATGGAAGCCAGAAGACTTCTGGGGCAAGTGAGACCCACACACACCACCTTTCATTTGCTTGAATCTCTTAAGGTCTCTGCAAGGAAGACTTTATTATCCTATCTGTCAGGTCAAGATCACCAGAAGATCTTCCCCTTTCCACTTCCCCTGAGCTGACTTGGGATGTGTCACAAGGCAGCAGCAGAGTAGCCTGGGCCAGTGACTCAAAGAGGACACAGTTGTCATATAAAAGTGGTAATACTGAGAGCAATGGCAACCAGGGTGTGGGTTTAACTGACAGCAGATAAAAGACAGCATGTGATGGTGAAGCACTAGCAATGGCAGCAGCTGCATTTGAAAATCAGCTCTTCAGTGGTAGCATGACAGAAGTGAATCTTATTCTTTTGTAACACTCAGGGTCCCTGGCCCCTCATCTGAAGTTATCCAGAAATATTCTCATACCAAAAAAGAGATAAATTCATGACCTGTAATGTAATTAAAAGGAAGGCATTGCTCATCTTCCCCTTCTCAGCTTCAAGATATACCGTGTTTCTGTTCCAGCTCAGCTAAGTTTGGGAAGAGCTGATTTGTATGCAGCTTTTCAGATGGATTTCTTATGCACATGGCAGGACTGTTTGTTGGAGTGGCTGTGTCCCTGTGCTTCACTGCCTTCTGGTACAGCTACAGACAAGAGATGCTCACTGCACCTTCCAGCGTTGCTTGTACTGGTGCCAAACCACTGCAGGAAGCCAGCACTTCCTTGGTGGGCCATCCACCAAGTCATTTGTCCAGGTCATTTGTCAAATCCAAACATACTCTGCCTGTGCTAACTTTTAAAGGAGACAGAACTGTGCTTTAGCTTTCTGCTGTGTTTTATTTCTCAGCTAGCTTTTGGAAGTACCATTTTGTATCCACTGCTAGACTACTATTGTTTAGTGTAAATCTTACCTAAAACTTTATCAGATAAATCATATACTTATCTTCTGAAGGGGAAGAATTATCAAACTATCCCAAATTTAATATGATTATGCTTATTTGTTTTATCAGTTAGGTGAAAATTTGATGAACACATGAAAGTTTTCACTTCCATTACTGAAGCAAAGGGGATCATAACAATAGTTAGATATTGAGAAAGTCTGACTGAGAGAGGCTTGATTGAAAAAGTTAATATGTAAATGCATTCTAAGATCTTATGTGCAAGCCTGTCACAGAGATAAAAGTAGATACTAATGAGGAACTTATTTTTTTCTTTGCCCTTATTCTGGCAAGCCCAAAGAAAAGAATATTATTACTGTAGTTGGATGAAAGCAACAAACTCTATCACAAAGAAAAGAGAGCAGTCTTATTCTTGTATTCTGTCTATTCAGAGCACGATTTCTTCCTTTTATATAAACTATTCTTTTAAAGTGAGTCTGTCATCCTCGGACTGTGTTTTTTGGCATCTTAATTACTGCTTTTCTGCTTTTCCCACCCTGCTATACCGTTGATTTATCAAACGTTTCACCATCTTTAGCAGGAAGGACACAAATCCAACGTAGTACGGAGAAAAGGCAAAGTTTCTTCAGAGTATTATTTAAATAATAATCAAGCATACAGCATACACACATTTTAACAATTACACCTACATTATTGACTAAGTATATGGTGCTGCTCGTTGTTACATGAGCTGCCAGAAACAACATTCTTTATCCGCCAAATACAGAAATCTGGTTCTTAGGAAACAAAGTATATTTCTTCTTTTAAGTACTACACCAGTGAAAAAATAGCCAGTTTAATATAATGTATAAACTTCTTTGGGCTCTGACAAATGCTTGCTGAAGGAAGGAGCCATGGTAGTTTTCTGTTTCTCACCAGAGGGTTCTGCCTTACTTCTCTGGCATCTTATTTGCAGAAAAATATTAATTCCCTGTTTCAAACATTTAAATTCACAAGCCAGCATCCTAACACATACTTAGGATATGTTTGACCCTTTAACTGACATCTGTCAATTTTAAACCTTTTGCTTTTAAGAATTACGTTACATCAATATAATCTCTCAGTTATTCAGGGTAATACAAAAATCAACCAAGCAAACATGTGACTTCTGTGGGACATGCATAAGGTATGTAGGCAAAATATAAATAAAGAAGGAAGCCATTGATGGCTCTGTTGATTGAGAAGTGTGGGAATCTAAGGGCAAGCAGGACCTGGACCAGCCTGGTGCAAATACAGCCTCTGAGACACCACTGGCTCATACAGGACAAGCACAATGTCCCACTTCATACTGTGTCTCCAGCCTGGACCATTTGCCCTGGGTCAAGAAGAGTTGACGAATACTCCAGATCAGTGAACCATTATTTAGAAATTATGCCAGCATTTATTAGCTTGTGGTTGCACAGATTCTTATGACAACTACTTAATTGCATCTTCTAGCCCACACTGATATAGGTATTCATGGAAATGTTTGGTGCAATCTCCCATATGGACTGATGTTCACCCAGGAAGTACTGGCACAAAGATAAGTTTTTGAACTTCATGTAACTAACTGAAGAGTACAGTACTACCACATATAAACATAATTCTATGTTCTCAAAATGCTTACTATTACACCTGTTTCCAGATGAAGTCATACAGTGGGAGATTTTTTTCACTTTTGGATGTAGCTCAACTATTACTGCAGTGAAAAAAATACAGATCACTATTCCTGCTCCTTGAATACTTGTTTATTGGATACTTTAGAAAAGTATTCAGCTAAGTTCACAAGCAACTCTTCCTTCCATTCTTCAACTTTGTACATCTTTTAAAATTTTCACCTGAAGAAGGTAAATCTCAAAAAACAATGAGATTGTAAATAAAACACTAAACAATATTTTCAATGACATCTATTTTTGAACAAGTACTACAGAAGTTAGACTGTAAGCACAACACACTGTGGCAGTATGTTTTGAGTGAGAAGAGACTCTTTCAGAGAAACTTCACAGTTTTGAGCCTCAGTAGATTTCCTTCAGCTTCTGCTAGGACACTGTGCTGTACGTATGTTTCCTTAATTTTTCTATATTAATCATAAAACCATAGAATGATTTCGGTTGGAAGGGAGCTTAAAGATCATCTAGTTCCAGCCTGTCTGCCATAAGGCAGTGTTACCTTCCAATACCTTGCTTAATACATGATGTGCATTTAAAATAGAGAGTAAGAGTTACGGAGCTGTAAAGGGGAGATTGCTCCTCTCCTGGGAAACAGCTGAGCAGGTGTTGGTCAAACCACCAGAGCTGGTGGCAGGGGGAGAGGGAGAGAGATTGCACTGCCAAAAGCAAGGAGCAGAAACAATGTCTTGCCTCTCAGGTGACAGAAGGAGACTCTTGAGACTCAGAGGAACATGTGCAGGGCTTGCAGCACTCTTTGTAAGCCCTGCATTGGGAGACACAGTGTATAGGGTGCACTGGGAAGGCTGAGATACCATCTTTCTTTTCTGGTATAGCTAGCTGGTGTCTCAAGGCACTCAGAGAGTGCTTTCTTACTCTGAATCTTTTAAAATATTCTTCTATATATTATAAGACTTGGGCTTCCAGTATGCTTCCTGGTTTTTGTGGGTTCTTAAAGCAAGGACAAGCTCCACCTCAAAATGTGTCTGGGTTAGGCGCTGACAAGGGAATTACTGTGGTGGGACTGAGGACATTTTCTACATATTCCTCACCCCACATTCTTCCCAATAACCCAAAATCCTTGTGCTTTTTTTCTACCTCCGGATGTCTTCTGTTTTCTTAAATGTAGGCTATGTGTTTCAGTATTTCATCCTTAATTTTAAGAATTTTAGAAAATTCTGATTAATTTTAAAGTCTCTTCATATATGAGATTACTTATTCTCAGGCATAAATTATTTTTATCAATTAAGTAATAATTATAATATCATATTACACTGTGTCAGATTGTGATTTAGTGTTTGATTTAGGTTCATGCAGAGGCTATATATTTTAGTTCTGGTTCTGTGAGGTGGGTAAGAACGTCTGGCCAGAGGATTGCTTGCTGCACACATGGAAAAGATCAAATTCTATTACTGCTTTTGTTATGCATTAGGAATCACAATGAAACCACATGGTAACAAAGTTTCTTTCTCTGTCTGCCTGAAGGATTCTTTGCTTTGTTTTACATAGTTGTGCCAAAGGTATTAAATTAAACATGCTGACATCTCTATCTTAGATGTTTCCTTCTGATTTTTACAATTACTTTTTATTTGTCATTCCAGTAAAAATCAACTGCCAGTAATATCAAGTGAACATCATTAACTATAAGTTGGTTTGTGGGATATTGAGATGGCATATTCCACTCCTCTTTATCACAATGAATTATGGTATTAGTAATTAGAGCAAATCTGGCCTGGTGCATTGAGATCCCTCTGGACATCACTGCGGATGTCAAGAAGTAAGAATTTAAGAACAGACTTAGCCTTATGCTCCTCCATGATCACAGATATTTTCATAAAAGTACAAAACTGTACAAGTTTTACATCATTAAGCTTCTGAACACCTTTGCTGTGTCTTGGTTTACTTCACCTTCAAAGCCTCTGTAAAATGCTAGTCCTATGTGTTTATGGCAATGCAATTCAGAATTTTTTCTGATTTTTGAGGTACTATGAATATCTCTGTAATCTTCGATTGGAATGTTTCTTGCTAGCTTTTTCTGACACCCTATTTTATTAGAATGAATGTGGTTTCTGTATAGTTTCGATTTCTGGCATCAGTTTCCAGGAGAGGGCAATCTTGTTCCTAGGTAGGTTGCTCGTTTGTGAGGTTAACCCTCTGATGAACAGCCAGCCCCTCTGCATTTCAAAAGGAGAATTAATCCAAAAGCGCCGACTGTCTTTTTTCCCCCTAGATTGTCATTTAATTAATATTTTTTCAGATGCTTCTGGAGCCCATTTGTTACCTGATTGAAGAAAATCTTAGAAACTGTACAAAATTATGTCAGCATGGATCTTGAGCTGTCATTTGTTCTACCTTCTTTTTTCAAGACAGGACTAACTATATTACAAATCTTGACTGATGTTGCTTTTAAAAATCTTTACTGGGGGTAGATGCACTACATGCCTGGACTATCTTTTCTAGTTTTTACCTGTCCTCATAGAAAGGACACATTTTTAATTTCCTTTGCTTTATATTAAACCCAGTACTTCTTATTTTATCTGTTGACGACATTAAAAAACCCTGTTAAGTTATTAGGTGAAGTGGTAGGCATACTATCTGTTGCTGTAGAAAAGAATCTCACAGTAGCACAGGCTGAATAAAACATCCCTTTAGCAAGTTTGTGTCTGAATGCAGAGCTCTGATGTTTCTGGCAGCATAACTATCTCACTTATTAGTTCTTATGTCCTGCACAGTCTGCTTCTCTTTCAGCTTCTTTTCCTACTACAGATTCTGTTTTCTGGACATCACAACTACGTGAACCTTGTGCTGTAGCTTGTCACTTTCGGTCATCTCACAAGAGTCATGTGTGAAGTTTCTTGAAGTTTTGCCATGACTAAGATCACAGCTGGTTGATATTACGCAGCAACTGATTCACCCACCCAACTGAATCATGGACTGCCTACAAATGATTAATGAGAGGCTGTTTTGCTAACACAATTAGTGGCAATTGGGAAGATAGTTATATCAACACTTGTCAGATATAGAGAAATTGCTTTTTTGAGCTCAGCATGACAACAGTAGCACAGGAGTTGCCTACTGATTAGCCCCAGCGTTTTCTTGGAGCTGGTAGAACCAGTATAAAATTTCATTTAGTGCAAATCACTTCAAGCCTTCTGTGGTGGGAAGAAGTGGTGGCTCTTTGGGCCCCGGGCATTAGTTTCCAAACTCGCTGCCTGGGATGCATGAGAAGGAGCAGCTGTAGCCTGTCCAGCGTAGAGATGTGCATTTGCTGTTGCTGAGGAATCCATTCAGTGCAGGCAGCTCGGGGCGCACCGGCAGTGCCAGCTGCAGGTTGAGTTCCGGGGGGCGGCAACCTGAGCCTGAGGCAAGAGCCCGTGACCTGCTGACCCTTTGCATAACAAAGGGCCCCGGGGAGCTGTGGCCCTGCCAGGGGCTGGACACGGAGACGTGGAGACAGCAGGAGCCAAGCACTCCAGATTTTCCTACCATTAGACTGTGAGGGGATAAAATCCCAGAGGTTCCTTTGTTCAGGGTCCCTTCTTGGAGGCACCAGTTCGAGCTGTTGTTCTCTTATTTAGTTGTTGCACCATGATTAAATTATTTTAAGGATCTGGACATCTGAGACTCTGCTATGGGAAGCCTGGGGTCGAGCTGGTAAGGAAACCTGGTCTGACTGTGTGGTTGTGGGGGGGTGTAGCTGCAAAAGGGCTACAGGTGGTGCTCAGGTGGTACGAGTGTGACTGCCAGAGTGGCTCCTGGATGGTCAGACAGGGAGGTTTCCTTAACACTATAGCTGTTAGGAAGTTGCTATGAGTTTGTTTAAACTCTGATGGACCCTGGCTGTTCCAGGCTGGTTTTGCACAGAAGACACTGTGTTATGATCATCTGCTAATGACTTACCTGAACCTCACTTCAAACATGAGACATGGAGACTCCTCTAAAATAGTGTCTGAACCATTATTACTATCAGGTTAATAGATTTGTAATTTGTAGACTGCAATTCATGCTTTAGCACACTAGCTGGTGCTCTATACCAAGCTGTGAAATGTATGTGTAAGGTATGATATCCCATACTGGTTTGAAAGCGTTTTAAACCTGCTTTTGTCAACGAGCTTTCATTTTGGGAAAAGATCATCTCGATAAAAAAAGGCTGAGCTGATTTTTCCATGTTTGAGATCAAACCCTCTACTAGTTATCAAGGCTTTTCAGCTTTGGGTCAAGGCAAGCTGGAGTTGTTAGTGCAAATGTGTGTGTGTGTAGGAGAGGAATGCTTACTAATTTAAACAAGTTTTGAGTAACTGGCATATGACATCATATAAAGGAGAGAGAGCTAGCAAAAATGTGAAAAGGAAAGAAATAAAATGGAAATAAATTTAGAATTCTAAAACTTTTTTTGAAAATATAAAAATAACTCTCTTTCGCTATATGTCACAGTGGTATGTTCTGATACTTCTCATTGCTAATACAGCTGAAATCAATGAGCTTGTATGTTTTACAATCGCACTTGCTGGAGTCCCCACGGAATAAAATTTTGCATGTCACATGCACAATGTCTCATGCTGGTTTGGGGCAGGTGGAAAAAAAGAAACAAAGGAAAAATACTCTTAGATGTTTAAGTAAATGAATAGAATCTTGCTCTAACATGGTACGAGTAAAATGTCTCTATAGCAAGCTGAGTTTAAATGATGGCAAGTTACCTTACCACTTCTAATAACTTTAAAATAAAACTTCTGTTGTGGTCTAGGAATGACATTCCCCACTTTAGTGTCCCCCACCAAGACTCTTCCAAACCAGAATCTGCTCACTCTCCAGCATCCTCCCCTTCCAATTCCCTCTCCAGGGGGGGAATTGAGAACTGGATGCACAAAATTGTGAAAATTAGGGGTTGAGATATAAACAATTTACTGGAAACAGCAATGAGATAAGAAAACAAACAGTAGCACCAACAGTAATAATAACAAAAGTATACAAAAAGTGGGTGATTAACATGCAAAAAAAAAAAAAGAAAAAAGCTTACTGACCAACCCAACGTGGCATGACCCAGAGACAGTGAACCAACAGGTTCCCTACCCTGCCATGCGTTTTGTTCCACCTGAACACCTGAAGCCACACCCTTCTTCCTGGAAGTGAGAGTCCCTTACTTCTGCCCTATAAGATGGCATCGAATAGCAACCTAGACATGTCCACACAGCTCCAGGGTCTGCCCCCTCATGGCTATTGCGGAAAAATTATCTCTGTGCTGGCCAAAGCCAAGACAACTGCTTAATTATTACTCTTTAAATAAAACAAGAACAATACAATTACAATAACAACAAAAAAGCTTAACAGATCCAAAATATAAAGATTGCAACATTTGAAAGTCACCCACCAGAAATCAAATCAGATGTGTAGGTATCACGTCAGCCTGTGGCTGTTTTCTGACTTCTTGTACTTAACAATAAAATGAGCAGATCAGATGCTTGGAAAGCTGACTGGTTTTTTATTAGCTTTATTAACTAATATTGGCAAAGATGCAGTTCAAATTCATCATGTGTGCACAGTTTGACTAAAAGATGCTTTTCTATTTCTCTCTCCCTTGCATTCAGTACTTTCTTCTGTCTTCCTCCACCCTACCCTGGTTCATGCTCTGAGATGCTCTCACTGAAGGTGCTGCTTACACGATTTTGAAAGGTACTACTACCCCATCATGGCCAGCTGTAAAGTATTCCAATGTATGTATTTGTGAGCATTGGGGAAGGAAGATCCTGTGCCCACCTTAATTTTACACCTTGGGGAACTTACCATAAGGGTATAGGAAATATACAAGTCCCAAGGATTTCCTGAGGTCAACGAAGAAAATCCTGTTGCAGCTCATTGCAGCCAGAGCTGAGGGCAAGAGAGAGATTCCTTGGAAAAATGAATCCCCAATGCAAATGTGTTTTGAATTCAAAGGGATGATGGATGTTTTCCATCCAAATGAAAGAAAGTGAAACTCACAGAAGTAAGACGTTGACCTAGTATGTCTGAAAGCATCCTGCAAGCCAACATGATAGAGTCAGGATACTCCATCACAAAAAGCAAATCTATTTTATGCAGATTTTGGGTATTTCAGGGACTGATGCATCTAGGTAGGGATTGTGTTGCTATTTTTTGGTGAGATATACCCCAAAGTGAAGAAGAAGAGAACATAGTTCGCTTCTGAGAAGACTTACACATTGGTATGAGCCACCTTTGGTTTATCCTGCTTCAGATGTCCAGGCCAGATGGGAATAAATTGTTTTGGGGCCAAGTGCTAGGAAAAACATCCTACCAGCCACTCTATCATCTTTACTAATAACATGTCTAAACTTCTCCAGTGTGGATTTTTTAGAGTGATAAGCACTTGCCAGAGGTTATCAATTTGATAGGATAGATGCTATCACTTCATATATACAGTTCATGGAAAGTTAGGAAATCCTTAAAGAAAGCTTCCACAACGAAGAAAAAGTTTTGCTCAGCAGATGCAATAACCCCCTGTACAAACCTGTAGCAATGCATTTCCCTAACACTGCATGCAGAAACTGAAGAGGAGGGAACAGAGAAACTTCAAGAGAAATTGCCTGGTCTGGATAGATGTTGGGCTGACAAATGTGCTGACTTGATGTTCAGATCTGGGGATAACACTCAGAAGTTATGGGTGTTACTATGGGTTCTGAAATGCCAACCTTTTTTGTATGGTCCTGTTGGATGCCCCGCAGATAGAAAGGAAAGGTGGCTAAGATATCCAGTTGCTTTTTAACCTTAGCCTTTCATTTCTGGCTTTGTACCTCAAAGTCTGTCCTGCATTGTTGATAAAAACCTTCGTTCTTCACCTCAGCTGGTGTTAGAGGTGAGAGTGGAGACTTGACTGAGGTGAGGTACCACATCTTTACGGTTATGGCATAGTGAAACAAAGCAGGCAGTGTGAGCAGCCTGAGAAACATACAGATCAAAGCATATTTAGGGGACTGGCACCCAGCTAGTTGTTATTAGCAGCATCCCTAACTTATCCCCAGATCTTTTTTTTTTTGCTCTTTTCCTTAAAAGCAGAGGACAGAATGACACACACAGCTCTCAGGAAACCATAAGATATTACAAGGCCCCCTGGGAGACACTTTGTGTCAGTATCAGTATCACTCTGACTCCCCAGAAGGCTAGCTCTGCTCTGGCACTGCCCAGATTAAGGAAGAGAAAAACAATTTGGTGAAGGCCAGCTGTTTCCCTCAAAGTCCCAGGTGTAGCAAGTCCCACTATGCCTTTGATCTTTTCTCTGTTTGATAATATTTTCTCTGATGTAACTCAGGACTGTGGTTGCTGAACATTCTAAAGAGGAAATCAATGGGCACAGACTTACAATTCTACAATGTAAGTTTTTAGAACTGAATTACATTTCTGTGTGATTCATCTTCTGCAGGGAGTAAGCAAAGAGCAAAGTTTGGCCCATTAGTGTGACCCACAGTTCCAACTGAAGCCAGTAAGATTTTGGGAAGAGAAAAGAAACATGTGTAACCAGTGGGTTTAGTGATATTTCTGTAATAAGAACCAAGAGGATTAAATGTAGGTCCAAATAGAAAAGAGAGGATTTGGAGTCCTATATGGCAACTGAAATAGTCAGTGTAAACCCAGCTGAGCTTCATTAGGGAATAATTTCACCCTCACTTTTTACATCATATATGGAGATAGAAAAATAAAAGAACTAAACAAGTTAAAGAAAATTACGCCATTACCCAAAGGAATAATTGTCTGTGCTGTACCTCCAGCACAGGGGAACAGCACGTGGGAAGGACTGAAGAGCTGCACTCAATACTTTTGTCAATTCCCTCATCTGCTTTTAACAGTGTGAAACTCTGGTTAGATTGTGCAGGTGGTGAAAATTACGGCTCAAGGGATACAGAGACAAATCCTCACCATGGTGCATGGCAAGCCCAGAGCCAGGGACCCTTGGGCTGCTCGCTGTGCTTCTGCTTACACTCGAAGCTGCTGAGCCCTGTGGAGATCTCCTTTGCCAGCTTAGACCCCCAAGAGTTGCAGAGATATTGGGTGGCAGCACAGAGCCCTGTGCCTGGGGGATTCCTTGGCAGCCTCAAATATAATACCCCAACTAGCATTTGAGCTGAAGTGCAGAAGAAATGAGCACAAGAAAGGATTAGTTCTTGCTCCACTTTCCCATAGCCAGGCAGGGACAGCAGTAGGGGTATGCAGACTGCAGCTCTATTGCATGGGAAGTGCTGTCTTCAGGACTCCCCCTGGGATTTACTCAACTGCAGGTCACTAAGTCCTGGATCTCCCTTCCTACCTTTGGCAGTATGAGTAGGAACTTACAGTAACAGAATGTATTAAAGCTATTGAAATGACATAATAAGCTATTCCTGACAAAAAGGGGCACAGTAAGTCTCGCTGTGTCACTAAAGATGTTTTATAAAGGGCAGAATCACACTGGGTTTGTGAGAAGAAGGCTGCTTGTAGTGGTCTAATCTGAAGCCAGGTGTTGCAATGCAGGATGTTGCCCGTGGGTTCTTGCAGAAAGCAGACTGGGCAGTCACTCTTTGTCTTTGGTGTGCCCGGTTTGAGTTGTAGAAATGAGAGCTTAAAGAAAAATTGGTTTTTAGGGTCAAGTCTGATCCGTCTCCGAATGAAAGGGCAACAAAGCATTCCTGAGAGGGAGCAGTCCCCTGCAACAATATCCAATGCA
The DNA here is from genome assembly GCA_013400735.1 of Pomatostomus ruficeps. Taxonomy (NCBI): domain Eukaryota; kingdom Metazoa; phylum Chordata; class Aves; order Passeriformes; family Timaliidae; genus Pomatostomus; species Pomatostomus ruficeps. Next base: position 17,613 of record VYZT01053515.1, read on the forward strand.
TTATCCTCAACAGTCTTTATTGGAAAAGGATAATGTTATAAGCCTACCTGAAAGCAGAGGTTACAGGACAGGAACAGTAGGATTGTGTAGCCTTCCAAGTATGAATCACATCACTAGCAATTTTTCCCTGAAGGAAGAAAAGTAAGAAGGTAGATAAGGAAGATAATAATGACTACGTCTTAAAGTGCAATTAACCAATAATCATTTACATTTCTTCTGCTAGAAGCAAAGCTAATGTTTCTTCCCCCCCCTCCGGCAGTGACCTGTCCTAAGTTTAAGGCTGACTTAAACAAAAGAATCCATTCCAGGGTGCCAATACTGGGGTGCCTCTGTCTGAAAGTCAGCCCTGCTGGCCTGTCTGGCACCTCTCCTCTCCCTTCATGGTGTGCTGGCTGCTCTCCACAGCCATCACTGGGGCTGCTCACTCTCCTTGCATCTTCAGCACCTGCTTTGGCCATGTCCCACAACTCTGATTCACTCTCATTATTTTGGGGTTTTGGAATGACAGTGTGTACAGCACCGTAAATCCAGGGGAAACTCTTTAGCGGCTGCTAGAACATTCTGAGCCTAGTCTCATCTTGCCTTTTTTGTCTTCTAATGTCTGCAGCCCAGTCCTGGAGTTACTACCTTCTGTCAAGGTGATCAGCCAGGCAGAGTGTTCTCTGGCCTGCTCTTCAGTATGCTCTAGGAGTTACTCAACTTTCTCCATCTAATGAATACACTTTTCTTTTTCACAAAAATGATAGAACATTACAGACTGAACAAACATGTTTCAAGGTGTCCCATGGATACTTTTTGCTTATTTCCTCTTTACTTCACCAGTTGTAAACATAGTGTTCCTTCTTGTTTTAGATCCAAGCCCTTCTTGAATTTTGAGAGGATCTATAAAGATTTTGCATTCATTTCAGGCCTTATCCAGGATTACAAATGTATCTGAACTTTTTACAACAGCAATAATGCTGGCGCTTGGTTGCAGTCTGAGTGAAGTTTTCTGAAGTAACTGTCCTCTTCTTAAAAATGTACAAGGAAAAAAATCACATCTCTCCATCCTGTGAAAAGATGTGGGAGAGAAAACAATCCTAGCCCAGGGTTTTACTTTTCTTTTGGTTTCTTTTCAGATCTTGTAGCCCTTGCAGACATTTCTAAAAGAGCTAGAAATTTACTTTTCTTAATGGCAGATTAATGCATCTTTAAATTGGGCATTGGGGATGGGAAATATTCAAGAGACTTAGTATTATGAATGGTTGTCTCTGACCATAATAATTTAGGATTAAGTAATTTACATTAATTGCTGTAAGAATTTAAACTATCTGTTACTCAGCAGTAAAAGGCTGGGAAGTGTTCTTATGTTGTAATAAATACAGGGCTTACTCCACTAAGAACATGGCAGAAGGTACATCACTGTTTTAATAGGTCAGTTTGCAAACACCCACGCACAGAACATAAAGGTCTATAACCAGAAGGACAAGTCTGCATGAATCCACACCTCCTATTGCCCACAGAAGGAAATACTTGGCAGTTTTATAACACTTGGAGCTGGTGGGTGGCTGATTCTGGGAAAGGCTAAAGACTTTCCTTGCCTTGGTACAGAAACTGATATTAAATATAAGTTATTTTCTGGATGTTGTTGAATTATGCCAATCAAACAAGCAAGCAAAAAAAAAAAAAAACCCAAGCAAAAAACCACACCAACAAAACCCCACAAAACACCAAAATGCTGTATAGTATAAGAGCACTCTGGACTGCTGTGTTTATGTTGTGAAGTTCATGTGTTACAAAGACCTAAGGGTCAGTTCAACTTTTAAGGAGGCTAGCCTTTTAAATCAATTTTCTTGCAGGAATGTCCTTCAGAATTAATGAGGTAACTTTGATATTAATTTTTTCTGTATTTCAGAGCAGATAACAATAGCCTTCACAGTGTCCATGGTGATTGGACTGGTGATTGGAGGGATCATCTGGGCATTATTCACCTGCTTGTCCCGCCGCAGAGCTAGTGCCCACATTTCCCAAGGCAGCCCCTCAGGCTTCAGCCGTCGGTCCAGACCTTCCTCCCATGGCCGTGCTGCCAGCAGGACTGGATTTTACCGCAACAGCAGCTGCGAACGTCGGAGCAACCTCAGCCTGGCCAGCCTCACCTTCCAGCGGCAAGCCTCCTTGGAGCAGGCCAACTCTTTCCCCAGGAAGTCAAGCTTCCGTGCATCTACCTTCCACCCTTTTCTGCAGTGTCCTCCCCTTCCCGTGGAGACAAACAGTCAGCTGATCACCCTCACTCCCACAAACACCACCACAACCCTTGTGGGAAGCACCACCAACAGCCTGAGTCGGCCTGAATTCCACTGGTCTAACAACAACCTCCGCATCTGCCACTCCACGCAAACCCCGCCTCCCGCCTATGAAACCATCATAAAAGCTTTCCCAGATTCCTGAGCTTCGTCCTTGCTGCAAACACACATGTGCATTTTAGGAGGAACCTCAATTATCTCAACAATTTTCTGTGCATGATGAAGATCTCTGAGAAGTCTCCAGCTGCAGTTGCAGAGGGGACATACTTTGCCAAGAGGCGTGTAGCAGTGATTTCATGGAGCCCAACATCCCACTGGCTGAGAGATCACTTGTCTTTACACTGCTGGCTTTTATTTACTGCTCTGCTGTATGCTTCCATATTTATAGTGTTGTATCTTTAATTGCAGCCATTGTCTCTTTATTTTACAGGGAAAAATGCTGCCACATAAAAACGAAATAATTTCTTGAAGAAACAGATAATGCTAGGGATACTGATATATATAGCACATCAATGCAAATTTCACTATTCCTTTCTTTTTTTTAAGGAGTTTTGGTTTTTCATGTTTTTACAAGGATGTTACATTTTCAGAGAGCATCTCCTGTTAACCACCTTCTTGCTATAAACCCAGAAAAGATTCTGTCTGAGGGACCTTAGATGCAGACCTCATAGAGGATGCAGTCCTGGCTGCTATAGACAGCTTGTTCTGTTGATTGCAAATGATCTGAAAAGACTCCATATTAGGGATGCTTGTTCAAAATTCCCCACAATGTGGGAAAATATTGTGAAGTATACGAAGCTTCATGCAGAAAGAAGTTGTGAACAACATAGTAAATGCACAATAACAATTATAATGAACTTTCTGTCTGCAGCCAGCAGAACATTTCAATACTCAGTGAGGCTGTATGGGCAGAACTCCTCATGTTTCATTTTTCTAGTTCTGGTTATCCGGATAAGCAGTATGAATGACAACTATTTTTTAATTAAGTTTCCTGATTTCCTATGGGATTAGTCATTTCCTTATTTCAAATTGCTTTTCTCAAATTGTACCAATGTTTAATTCTTTCTTTTATTTACTGAAATCTTGTCTTTCACTAAAACAAGATTTCAGACATCTATGACTGAATACTGGGATTGTATAATGAATTGGGATATGAAGATAAAGATGAAGTATTTAGTTGAGGCTTACATATATTCTTGACTTTTATATGTGTATCATGCCAAGCTAACCCCTGGCTTAGTAGAGACTAATTGCACTGATGTGACACAATGTTCAGGATTTGAAAATAACACAGACAAATGGGACCCAAATTAAGTCTTATTGTATCAGCTTCCTGTTAAATATTTCATGCTCAAATTAAGGGTAAAGAATTTCCCCAAGGAGAGGAGCTGTCCATACTCCGCACTTGCAGACATGCCTCAGACATGCCTGTTGTTTCTAAAAGGTTTGGGCAATACCTGCCTCAGAACTCCTGATTCTGAAGGGGCTTCTATAGGGAGAATTAGTTCTTGTCTGTCTTCTGGGAGGGACAAAGATTCAGCAGCTTCTGAGAATGGGCAAAATGCTTAACATCTCCCAGGTTTTCCAGACTTTTGGAGACTGACAGCATGCATCCCTTTGCTGAGCTTAACACCCCTCAGGAAGCTCTGGCATTGATCTCTGAACTGCAGTATTCCAGCCCAATATCCACCCATTCGCAAATAATGCTACAAATTTGCATTGAGCTTACAAGCAATACTTACTGTAAACAACAAGTATTCCTTATTGTAAAGGCAAATTATTTTGCATATATTTACTGACTGGATTTAATTGTTTTATTTTTAGTGTGCAACACATCTGGAGAGAAGTATGTCATTGCTAGAAGAGCAACAATTTACAGAGTTTACAGAGCATTTCACTGCAAACAGTATGGGTTCTAGCACATCCAGAATTTGCTGATAAGACTATAACACTGAATTTGTCTGATCACAAGCTACAGACTTAAAATAATAGTCCTCTGAAGAAAGAAAGAAAGTTATTTCATTCATTAATATTTTTTTTAATTTAGAGTTTTTATGAGTCTGGTGAATTTCATTGCATGCAAAAGTCCAAAGTGTCCTTGCCATAGAGTGGGTGATGCAGCCTATTCTAACCTGCCTACAAAAAGTAGAATTCCAGCCTGCTCCCTTTGTTTAGTGGGTTTGATGGACTGTGGAAGAGACAACTTACCCTACCAAGCTGTGTATCCAGTGTGCACCCAGCTGGCCAAAACTGCTTGTTCCTTACTTCTGGATTATAAATGCACATTACATTACAGCAGAACTTTCCACAGCGTAATTATTACACAATTATTACTTGTATTACACTGTATTTAGTAAACAATGTAAAGAGGGAAGCTTAAATGTACTGTATCTTTTTTCCTCCTGAAATCTGTACTGGATATCAAAACATATCTTATGTGTCCTGGATTAGGGAGCCTAAAACCACAGATGTTTGGTGCATAACCAGTATGACTGTCAGATGCCTAAAACTTCTTTTCACAACACCTGAAACAAATGTTTTGCAAGCATTCTGGAAGCTTCAGAATGTGGAATAAAGTTAAATGCTATAACCTCAAGCTCATGTTTTTTCTTAAGAAAAAATATGGTGACTTGCATAAAAGATCCTTTAAAGGGAAAAGTATTATCTTTAATTATGCAAGCTGATACAGTTAGAAATGGGAATGAAGGCTTGCTCCTTCCTTTGCTTCTGTGGGGAAACACCCCACAACTAAAGATGTTACTTGAAGTCAGAGTCAGAATTTGCCATACGAGAACACCTTCGAAGGATTACAAGTGCGAAGGTCTCTCACAAATAACAGTGCTTACAGGTATTAAATCCACTGGTTTATAAGTACTTTAGCTTCAATTCACACTGTGTTTGAGCAAATGCTTGCTTTAAGCAAAAGGGCAATCACTATAAGGTTCATGCTTAAATGGACTCACACACACTTTATTGCATTAGGACCAAAGCACACTGCACAGGACCAACCCCCAAATAAAATTCCAGGATTCAGAAATCATTATGTGTTTGATATGCAAAAAGATTGTATTTGCTTAATGAAAACGTCTTTTATTTCAATTTAAAATACTAGAAAAAAAGAGCTGAATTTAAAAAAAAAAAGTGTTACTGCAGATTTCAAGATTTCAGAGCATTCACAAGCATAAATTAAACTTGACAATTATTTTGCATGTAATACAATTAAAATGGTGCTCCCAGAATCACATAGGGACTGATAGGCAGAACTTTGATCAACATCCAGATATCCTGACACCTTGTTCTGAGTAAGCAGACCTACTTCACCTCTTCATAAAGAGAAACACTGTCCTGTGGTTGTCCATGTCCACAAAAAGTGACTCCAGTTATGGGTTCATGTAGAAGGCGAAACTTGACAGCTCTTTGTCTGAGAATATTTATGTTCCATTTTATTTACAAAAGTAGCTCATGACTAGCTCAAAAGTACTCATATTCCTTGACCTTTCCCCATAGCTACTGATTACCATACTGTAATACACTGAACATGCAGTATTTTTGCCAAATCACGTTTTTAAAGTTCACAATTTATCATGAAGTTTTTGTATCATCTTAACATCCATTCTTAAGTATAAACTGAAAACTATGTTTACTGGAAATATCCTCTCAGAGGTGAAATGACACATGCCAGATCCCTGACCTATAAGCATTTGATAAAATTAGATGATGTCTATGATGCAGTACAGCTTCTAGAGAAAAAAAAAAAAAAGAAAGAAAATAATTGGAAATTTACCTCTGCCAAGTCCAGAGCAGACTAAAGAAAACAGCATTGATATAACTTAAAAATGCTGAGAACAGTATTTTAGTAACTAAACTTAAAAGGTCTTAAAACTCGGGGAAAATACCATTATCTTCATGTGGACCTCTTAATAAAAGTGAGTTTTTAAAGGGTTTGAGTGTTTGAAGTTCCTATATGACTTTGTTTGGATATTTACCTTTCTGAATGCCAAAAAGGATGACAAGATCCTAATCTCTTTTTCAATCTGATATTAATATTGGCTACAATTGACACAGTATTTTTCATCCAGCTGGATTAGAGTTCAGAGAAAACTACTGCAGCACTCAGTATGTGAACTTCTGCTGGCAGCAGCTCCTTTTGAAGCACACAAAGCAACAAACTGCCTCACACCATAGCAGCAGCACCACCAGTGGCTCCACTAAAGATCTCTGGCCTCACTGTGCCGGGTGGGGTCTGTGCATTATTCCATGCTTTTGCCCTCAAACAGTTTGCAGGTTAAGGAAGCAACATAGCAAGGGTCTGGTTTATGTGTCTCGTTTCTGCTTTTGACTTCTGTGGAAGCTTCTGGCGTCCATCAGATTTCTGACGACACTAGTGCATGACTGTGGCAATGCCTGATGGGCATGGACTGGATTGAGGAGCTATTTCAGTGAACATGTTTCCTGTCTGCATTCCCAGAGACATTCTGCATCAGAGACATGTTTTCATCTATTTAGCAGCAGAATCAAGTGATTGTGTGCTCAGGGCTGTGAAGGAGCAGTTGCCCTATTTTAGAGCAAGGAGTTCTTTTAAACAAGAGTAGCTTAATCATGAAAGGGATTACGCATAGTGATGGGGCCGAGATAGCAGGAAATTGGATTTGCTGATTTAGGACATAACTGTCTGATGTGCCTATGACTAGAAACAGTATGGAAAGGCACTGGAATGCAAAATTATTCCTGTCTAGTTCATGTCGGACCTGCATCTATATCAACCCACTTTATTTTATAGCAGCCTGTTGATGTGTACAAAGGAAAGAGGATGCTGCTCTCCTGTTCCAGCTTAAGGAGAGCACAGATCACAGCTGGCAGTGATATGCATTTCTTTGACATGTATGGAGAAGTAGTTGATGATTAATTGCACATTGAAATGCATTGAATCCTCTAAACTGACCAGGCTAGGGCTTGAGCACATGAAGAGGCAAGCAGGAGTCCCATGTTCTGTCTGTGCTCTGTTCCTGTACTGTATATCCTGGTGATCTTTTTAAGGGGTTTTTTTTTTTTAGTAGGAGGGAAGAATTCCCTTTAAACCTTTTCTAGACAGATTGTAGATTTTTTTTTTCTCCTTTAGTGCTTCTCTGTTTAGTTCCATAGAAAGCTCTCTCTGTGGATAAGTATGATGATAAAAATACACAAATCTTCACTCTATCTCATTCTTTTGTTGTTCTGCCAGAACTTTCTTATACAGAATATCACTTTGAGGAATTGATTGGTTTGTGTGTGATAAACTCTCTAGCACTAGTTTGCCAGTATCAAAGCACTGATCTTTCTTTTCTTTTTTTTTTTTCCTAGTCTGTTGGGCAAATGTCATGGAAAGATACCTTTTTGTCAGTACTATGTGGCAGACATCATTTAGGGAAATTTTGAATTGCCTTGCAAAATTCTCATAACTCCACAACATACTAATTCATGATGCAGATATTTTGGATCATTTTGGGTAATACAAACCTTGCTTCTATAAAAATTCCTGCACACACAAGAACATATTTTTTGAATACTTGTATATACACTAAATTAAATTTTTCAAAGCTTCTAAGTGGTTCTAGGCATTGAATCACTTCTGACAAGGAAACTGAACGTTAAATATCTTTCTACATCATGTAATCATGTTTGAAATGTATTAGCTTAAAAATAAGTTAAACTGACTCTGAGACACCAAAGTTATGCATTTTCAAATTTTTATCTCTTTCACCATTACATGGAACCTTCTCTAAGCCAGAGATATTCCCAATAAAACCAAAAATACATAGGAGAGAAGTAAGAACACTGTGAAAACTCAGTGTAGATTGACAAGATTGAGCTAATCCAAATGTGTTGGAGAATGGCAGATTTAACATGACTTCACAAAATAAGGGAAGTGTTGAGTGTGTTTATTGTCCTGACAGTGTTCCTGAAAGAAGCCTGAAATGGTCTTTCCTGATCATTCCCTGATCCATAACAAAGCATATGCATCTGCATGCCTTCTCACAGACATTTTATAGGTACTGAAGGCTAGATGTCATCACATACCTTTAAGTGCATTTTCTCAGTTTACAGAGGTATAAATAGATGTTCCTGCTTCATTCAAAGCGCCTGTAAGACATTAAGTGGCCAGGTGATTTAAAAGCTGCTTCCAGTGCTGGGCATTATAAAGATTTAAAAATAAACCAAGAATGTTTCAGACAGTCTTGTTGCGCTTGATGTTGTACTCAAAATCTGAGTCATTAGCGATCAAAAAGTTTTAAGGCTAACTGTTTATTTAGCAGTACAACAGAGCAGTTGGCTGGGGTTGGTTAATTGTCTTCACAGTACCAGTATCAGGGTATTTCTTAGATTTAGCTGAACACAGGGTTGATAAAACAGAGATGTTTTTGTTATTGCTGAGCAGGGCTTACACAGAGGCAAGGCCTTTTCTGCTTTCATACTGCCACATGGCAAGGATGCTGGGGGTGCATGGGAGGTTGGGAGTAGACACAGTGGGGACAGGTGACCCAAACGGACCAAAGGGATATTCCAGATCATGTGACATCATGCTCAGTATATAAAGTCGGGGGAAGAAGGAGGAAAGGGGGATGTTTGGAGTGATGGCTTTCGTCTTCCCAAGTAACTCTTATCTGTGATGGGTTCCTGCTCTCTAGGACACCTACCTGTCCATGGGAAGAAGTGGATTAATTCCCTGTTTTGCTTTGCTTCTGTGCGCAATTTCTGCATTCCCTATTAAACATTCTTTATCTCAACCCATGAGTTTTCTACCTTTCACCCTTCAGATTTTCTCCCTGATCCTGCTGCTGCAGGAGTGAGTGAGGGGCTGAGTGGGCCTTGGTTGCTGGCTAGGTTAAACCACAACAGTGAATCAAAAGAAAATAAGAAATATACTATATTATATATTGCTGTACTTAAGGAGTAGATGTGCAAATGGGATATGCTAGACACACAACTGAGGGCCTTGCTACACAAGCCCAATCCAGAAAAAAACTTGTTCACAATCTACCCTTAACCTTCCGAATGCTCTGGCTGACTGCTGGTAGCTTAATCTATATTGCTCTATTATTGACTGCAGTGAGATTACTCATATATTTAATAACTCTGTTGAATCAGAATATAATTTCATAAAGCACATAATTCTAGTTTAAGAACCGGCTTAATGCTAATTTAAGAACAGAATTTTTGTTTGTCAAATGATTTCTGTTTCTTGAAAGTTTCTTCCCTGTGAAAACAGGTGACTACTCTGCTCATCTCACCTTCCCAGTGTATCTCTGAGCATGTAAAAAGTTCTGTAGGGATATAAGGGTGAACCTTACACCCTTACGCATGAGGGGCTGACAACGAAGGACATGGTAAATGAGTGCTTGGCCATTCCTTTCTATTATTTGATATGAGAACAGGGTTAGGATTTTCTGAATTACAGCTTTGTTAGAGTCTTGGTAGTTCTGTTGTTTGACTGAGGTGTTTTTTGCATTATCTCATCTCTCTGGATGATGTGCCTATGAAATCAGATGACAGCAGGAAAGACTAAAGAGAAGTTTTTCTAGGGTCTCACTCTGGTAAAGATCACTTCTTGAGGGGCATTTTAGAGTTGGATTTGGAAAGAAAAGCAAAGACAGTTCTAGCATCAGCCAGCCAGTCTCTCCTCTGACTGTTGAGGCAAACATTACAGTGGTCCTGCTTGTAATCAAGACTATCTGAAGACAAACTGTCCCCAGCAGCACAGTCTCTTAGAGGCTTGTGAGAAGATGCTTTGTAATTTTTACTGCCTCTAGACAGCATGAGGAATTGAGAAAATGCATTATTGTGATGGATCCTGAGAGATGTCCCTTCGGGTTCAGCTTTGTCTGGAGCTTTCTGGGGGACAAGGCAAAAAGGGGTCTGGAACTTTTTTAATGACTCCAGTTTCTGGCTTATTTTCATGCTCTTAAATTTGTACAATGCAAGCATTTCTGAGTGACCCTGTAACCTTTTAACTATTAGGACAATTTTATTTGGGTATCTTATACTGTGTGCACAAATTCTGCATGAAGTATTGTATGTCACCTTATTAGTAAGCACAGTTATTTACTAGGCAGTGTACATAGTAGGTAGCTAAAATATAACTACACTGAACATTAGTATGCTCTTCAGCTTCCAAGCTGACAATCAGTTATTTTTTCCTAGTCAGCCACTGGTAGTCAAGTTGGGAGATGGAGCCCTTGTTTCTGCTTGGGAGAAGCTGATCCTTGACCTTGTGCAGTCACAAGACACCTGAACCACAAGTTGTGCTGAGGATGAGCTCTCTGAGCCATGAAAATCTGGATGGAGCAATGCGCTTAAGGGAATAGACGCCAAGACAGGACTGTGGATTCAGCTTCACTTTAAACTACATTTTATCTTAAAAAGCAAGCTGTACTATTCAACATACTTGTTTCAAGATCGGAGAGAAGGGTAAAACCTCCTTGAGCCAGTTTTTCTGTTACTGTTTCACTCCAAAGGTCTCTGAACCCAGTGTTCAAAGTTACAACAGTTATTGGGTAATGTCAATAGACAAAGAAGTCCTGTTTAGATAATCTTCTAACCACTCTGAAAGATACTCCCCTCTCTTTCCTAGATGAAGGTACTAGAAGCAACCTGAGAGCATCTCTGAAAATAAACCAGGAAGAATACCTGCAACAGATGACCTTTCCTTTCCTTTTCACACCTAGTGTTGTGTGTGTGTAATATAATTTTCTATTGTGACACTGTGTGATTTCACATCTATGGAAAATTTTTCTATTAAATCAGATAATATCTCAGGTCACACAAAAAATTACCTGTGACTTGGACAGCTGGAACTGTACAAAATAATTTTCTACTACATGAAATAATATTTGAAAATCCTGTCGTTACATGCTGGAAAAGTTATACAGTTATTTTTACTGTGCAGCTATGGATGTAACCACATGATTGACATGGAGTCACCAGGAGCAAGATTCAAATCTACATTAATAATTTATGAATTCATGGTTTGGTACAATTTGAGCAGAAAGTTTAACAAATTTCAAGGTGCTAAGGTTCATGGCTTAAATCCAACAGTTAGCAACATTTTAATATTGATATTCAATAGTGCTGATTCTGAGGCTGAATGTTTCAATTGTTACTGCAGAAATCACTTTAATTTGTCACATTCAAAAATGCAAACTGCAGAATATAATTATACACATACACGATGACAGCATACATGATGGCTATCAAAGGTGTTGCTGTACCTATTATTGTCTTTTATCTTTGTGACAATCTTCATTTCCCAAAATCTCTGGTATTGGATCTATTCATGTGTACTTCCTAAAGGGGAATATATTGACTGTGGCACTATATTCACTGGAACACTCTTAATGCTTCATGTAAGACGGAAAGGGTAATGAGCCATTGATGTATTGGCCAAGAAGCCAATTAAACAAGATGTAGGAGTTATCGTTTGTTCTGGTGACCTGTGGAGCTGAACTAAATGATAAACTAAGTTGGAACTGCATCTCTTTTGTCCACGAACCCTACAGAAATTCTTTCATGACTAATATCAAAAAACAGTCAGGTTCAAATGATATAATTTATTAAGGATGGTAAACTAACAGGTTGATACTTTCTTCTATAAGGCTTCTTCACAGCAACTAAATGTGAATATAGATTTCCACAGCCATAATAATGTACATTAGGCTTAGAGTAGTCTAAGAGACAGCACGTTACACTATGCCCTTTATACATGTGGACAGTTTTAGAAAAACCTCTCTCAGCTCTTTTTCCATGAAGACAATAGTGGTAATTGCTTGAGACTGAAGCATTTTTAGCTTGTTTCTGCTCTAGCTTTTAGATGGTTTCTTTTTTCAGCTTGGTAAATAAAGAACTTGTGATGATTAGGTCAGTTCAAGGGATAAAGTTATCCTGGCATAATTAGCATCTTAAGATGAGCCTTCCAGCCTGACTGACGTGGGGTTTTTTATATCCTGAGCTGGTATGTCTGCTCTCACAAGCTTCCAGACAGTGCAATGGTAGCAGTATTCACTGGCGAAGACAAAAAGAATTTGGCCACATAGTCTAGAACCAGCATCTTGTATTATACAGAGGAAAAAGGACCTATGCAAAACTGGGGAAGTATACCAGTATTTTCAGCACAGATGTTACAATTACAATCTATGAAAGATTCCTATCATATGGTTACAAATGTGTAAAAGGACTAAATTCTCTCATACTTCACTGGGTTTTTTTGCAGGAATTAGGTAAGGAGGCAAAGAGACTTTTAACAGCTTGCCTGCATCTGCAGATGAGCTCCTAGTCATTAGCATCATTAGTTTCCCAAGGAAGCTTGGATTCCCCAAGATCCTGATAAACTCGCAGACTATGTAAGGTGAGTGTAAACAGTGAATCACGGTGAGATAAGGCACCCTAGGCAGGTTTGGTCTCAGACTTCCAGATTTTGAACTCCACTATGGCACTGTTTATGGGTTTTACTTTTAACGGATAATCTAAATGGATTTTGGAGGTTATTTCTATTCTGCATTCCTTTTGTGCAGGTAGAGGCAAAAGGACTTCCATATGATATCATATAGGACAAGTGACGGGTGCAAGAGCATGGGGAAAATGTAGGAACAAGGGTTTGAAAGACTGTTCTTAGTATCTGTTTAGGTAATTAGCTATTAGCTTAGAGATATTTACACATGTAAGAATATAATGAAAAATAAAGGGATTTTTCAAAGGTTCACCATAGAAAATCCAGTTTTGTATACCCAAAACCATGAAGCAAAGAGCTGGCTGAAAATGAATGGGAAGTTCAGACTGAATGTTATAACATCTGAAAGACACATTCTTGTCATATACAGAGGTTATTTTAGATTTGCAGAGAAGAGGATTAGGTTGGAGGAGGTGCAGGAGGAGGGAAAAAATCCTGGTGGTGAAAGAATGATCTGATCCTTTGCTGAAGTTTGAAGATTATAACTGTGTTGGTAGAAAACGGACATATTTCAGAGAACTTTTTCAAAACAAAGAATACAATATAACCAAATCAGAAACTACTCTGCTTCCTGACAAACTTTGAATTACCATGTGGTTTTCTGGGCTTTAAGGTAAATGGAATTCTTGAAACAAGTCAGGTGAAACATTAGAAGAAAATTGTTTTGAAAGAAAACCAGATATATTAAAGCTCCTGTTAAAGCTTGTGTAGTCACGGATCCTCCTGAGGGTTGAGTGCAGAATACCTGTGTCTGATAGTGAGAGGGGGATGGCAAAAACATCACATCAATGCTAAAGAAGGAGAAGGAATTTGGGCTGATACCTCTAGGACAGCTGCATATCATGAACCAGATGGACATGAAGCAGTAGTCCACACATATACCAGACAACATAAGCATATGGAGAACAAAATATCTTTGGGGTCTTCGAGAGAAGGTGAGATTACATTTTGGGGTGAAGGAGCAGAGGTATGGAAACACAGAACTATATTAGGAGCATTAGAAGTTTCCCCAAATAACATCCCAGGCAAGGGCAAAAGACCTTAGGAAGTATCACAGGAGTCAGCAGCTCTCCTGCATGCCTTTTGCTCATCATTGCATCTACTTGGAAGTTTTAATCGAGCAGGTCTGTGACATGGATATTGGTGACATGCCTGGACATACGAATGCAGGTGGTGGAAGCCTGTTTGGGAGTCATGAGCATAATCCAAATGTTCCAGTGTTTTTGAAAACTGGTTTTGAAAATTGTTAACCCACACAGAGTCATAATGCGAAGGTACCACTTGGAACAGGAGGAACTTGTTCAAGTGATGTAGATAGTGTCATGTTTGCCAATAAAATTTACATGTTACAGGAGTTTGCTTCAGTTAATGAATGACTCTGTTATGAGGATCCACACTTGTGACCTGAAAGCAGGACTCAAAAAGGTTGAGAGAGGAAATGAAGGCTCCCTGTTCCACCTGTGTGACCCTAGCACAGCCTGGGAACTGAGGAGACAAGCACTCTCCTCCTGACTGTTTCTGTTGCAGAAGGCCACTCATGAATTTTTAATTGAAAAATATTTGTCTGTGTTTTGTTCTGCTTGCCATCACATTTCTGAGTCTGCAGAACTCACTCAGGCTAAAGGTATGATAGAATGTGGATTGTGCTTTTGAAATAAAACTTACCTAAAAGAAAAAACTGATGGTTTTCTCCTTATTTCTTCTGAGAAGCATTCAGAGATAGCTGCAAAGAAAGTGAAGCTGGAACAAGTTTCAGCATTTTCATTTCAGCATTTCATCCATTTTTTCAAACCAGGTGTTACTGAGGAATACAAATATTTATGGGAAAGTGGCATCCAGCAGTGCAACATGACGCTGAGAGCAGATATTGGAGAATATGCTAATCATGCTATTAAAGGGTTAGAGAAGGGAAGGTTAGGTAATCAATTTTTAGTTGTATTTTTTTATTCTTTATATACAGTTTCTTGAATTTTCATCTGTTATCTCTTTTGTGAAAGTTGAAAAAGCTGTTCTGTTAGCTGCTGCATAGTAGTGCACCATCAATCTGCTCTATAAGCTCTAAAAACTCATGGATCAATGTGATATGGCTATGGGATCAAAGGCAAAGTTTCTGAACTCATCTACAACAACATGAGCTGTAATGCACAAGGGACATTCTGCTAACCCGATGATTCGTAAGAGAGAGCTCATGAGTCAGTAGAAGTTTCCTTTTGTAATAGAATATGGAAGTCTTAAAACAAGTCTCTTAGTATTTTTATCTTTCTTTTTTTGCCAAACAAAATGTTAATTCTATTTCTGATGTAATTCTCTTTTTAAAATACAATTACATGATAAATTTGGTGAATGCTAAGCAGGTCCTTCATGGAACTAAGCAGATTTTTCTCATCTATGGGTTTGGCTTTAAGAGACTTTTAGCACATAAATTTCAGAACAGTTTTACATGCTAAAAATAGTAATCAAATCTAACTAAGAAACCTAAGAACTCCCAAATTTCTCACCCCAGATAATTTAGCTATTTTAGGTAATACTTGATTTATATATCCATCAAGCAAGTTTGTATACAAATGGTTAAGATAAACTTTCAGACAACTTCTGCTCTTTGCTCCATGTTGTCTAATTGGTTTTCCATCCTTCCTAAATATTGCAATTTTATAATCGTAATTTTTTAAAGTTTTTGTTTTATTAAGTGGAACATTAAAGAAGAAATTGATGCAAAAATGGAGAGTAACCAAAAGATATTTGATAACACATAGAATAAAGATAAAATGTTCAGTAAATGTGACAGTGCTATGCATCAGGATTCCTGTAAAAAACACTGAAAAATACTTGATTTCCCAGGAGTTGCCTGTGTTTAATTTTTTATCCTGGAGAAGCTCCCAAACACTATTTTCTCCCAAGTGACGCTTTCCTGAAAGGGCAGAGTTTTTGCCAGTAGAAAACAGTGAGAGCTACAATCCAAAAAGGGTTCATCTGCCTAGGTCTTAGAGGACTCATTTAGAACATCAATGGAAAAGGGCCTTTCCTCCATCTGTCTGTTTATAAAGAACTATTTTCTTTTTAATGACTTACTCTTATCAAAACTTTTAAAATGTGGAAATATTTAAGCTTGGGGGGGGGGGAAGTCGGAAAAGATGGCATTTGGATTGCCATCCCAAACCCTTGTCAATCATTGCAAACCAATCTCCTTCAGTGAAAATCCTCTTGAGAAATGTAAGGAAGGACTAAGGAGAAAGGAGGAGGTGGCATCTCCATTTTATATTCAGGAGAAGGAGATGGTGGGTTCCAACAGGGTGCTGAAGGGAAAGGCACACAATTGTTAGTGCAACTGAAGAGTGCTTGGGACATTTGGGGTCAATTCAAAGCACCACTGGAGATTTCCTGAGTAAACAAGAGGAACCTTGATCTCCCTATGACTCAGTTTCTTGTCTATAGAATGGGGAAAATAGATGGTATTGTAGGAGTCACTGCACTACAGATTTCTCAGGCCATTAAGGGGACTCTATGTGAGGTTTCTTTAGCAACACTGCCATCCCTAGACAGGTTCTAAGGCCATTTCGGCCAGCCTGACAGCATG
Organism: Pomatostomus ruficeps; assembly: GCA_013400735.1. Lineage (NCBI taxonomy): Eukaryota > Metazoa > Chordata > Aves > Passeriformes > Timaliidae > Pomatostomus > Pomatostomus ruficeps. Next base: position 33,949 of record VYZT01053515.1, read on the forward strand.
TTGTCCAACCCAGTGTACTACCTGCAGAGAAGGGGAACAAAATGACAGCAAACCAGATTCACCAGGTATGGTATGGAAGGGTGCAGTATGGTACATCACAGCACGGTATGGTACAGTACGGTAAGAAAGCCTTGATTTGTCAGTGATTCTCCAATTTTTAGGCAGTGGAGTCCATATACATCTCCTCAGAGCGCACAGCCACCCATACTGCACATACATAGCAGCTGAGCAACGCACAGCAGACTCGTTTTTCACATATCCCTCAGAATGAATTGGCTGCTCCCCTCCTCCCTCCCAGGGACCGCAGTCCGCAGGACTGCTGCGAGACCACCTCTACAGGCTGTGCTAACCCAGGCGTGCTAGCGCTACAAGGAAACTTCTTTCTTCTCCGCTTCCTGCTGCCAGCAGCGTTTGGCTTTTCCCGCAGCGGCGCCGTCGGCGGGAGCGGGACTGGAGAGGAGGAGAAGGGCTGGGAACCGGGGCTGAGGAGCGGGAGCGGGCAGCCGCGGGCCCCCGCACCCGCCCTGGCCGCGAGTTCCCCTCGTCGCTCGCCGCTCCAGGCCAGGAGACCGGGCAACGGCAGACTCCGCAGTGCCCCAGCCGCGGGTCCCTACGCCACCCAGGAGATGGCCTTCTCCTTCCTCTCTCCTCTTTGAAGCTGAGTGAAGTCCATTGCACTTCCCCAGGTCGTGCATACGGCACAACGCCTATGCACCCTAGCTGGGATATTTCTAAGGTGAAGGGAATACGGTGCCATTGATGCTCATCCCGCCGTTCCAGAGCAGAGTAGCTTCTTCGACCCCTAGTTATGTAGTAACAAGGGGAAAATTTCCTGAAATTAGCCTACTGCAGGAACTCTGGTTTTAGTCACAGCTATCATCCGAGAAACAAATTTCCAGGCATTTTTAATCTAATTCACTTATTCTTTATGTAACTGAATTAGAAAATGTGATTAAGCATCGCAGAATCTTCGGCATTGAGCCTGCCTAAGCTTTAGTGAAACATGAAACAGAAAAACTTATTAGAAGTAAGAAGAAATGGTGAAATCTTCCGTATGGATTTGGTACAATCGTTACTGAGTAGGAGGATTAGAGACATAAAAGCTCAAGGAAAAAAAAAAAAAAAAAGGAAAAAACGAAGAGGATAATGACCTTTACAGCTGAAATTCTTCCGCGATTGTTTGGCCAATATTTCAGGGCAGGCACCAAGAAGACACGGTGCGACACTGAAGAGGTGTTTGTGAGAGCAGCCCTGTCCTGCCGGCCCGCCCGCGGGTCCCACGCCCATTTCCCCTGTGTTTCTTTCCCTGCTGTCCACAGATCTCTCTGAGGCAGGGAAAATTCGAAAGAGAAAAATCAAAGGCTTGAAACTGACTCTCCCTTGCTGTGGCATCCCCGAGGTTTGGGCTTAAGACACTTTAGAAGGAAGAGTTGATCCCCCTCCTGCTCAGGGGCGTTTAACACACGCTCCAGCAGCGCTCCCTGCGCGTCCGTGCTGCGCGTGCCGGCGCTGGGATCTGCGGAACCGTCACAAGGACCCGCCGTGCTCGGCTGCACGCTTGGATGTGGGGGTTAATCAGTTTTCCACGAACACGCACGCAAGTTCAAACAAAATAGCGAAGAGTAGAAAACACCCCGACACTTACTAAAATCAAACTAAAGCCCGTAGGAAAATTTAGTTTTTAAGACCAGCTCCCTGCGCACCTCGGGCGGGAACCCCCGTCAGGGACTTGCATGTGCCAGGGACGGAGAGGGACCAGCTTAGCGTGGAAACACTTCCGAAGGGTTAGAGAAAGGAGCAACCCCGGGGCGGGCAAAGGGGCTCCTCAGGGAAGCACGGGGGCTGGGGGAGTGTGGAGGGGAGCGCAGGGCCCCGGGGAACGCAGCCACCTTCGCTCCGGCTATCCCGGGCGCGGATAGGGATGCGCGGTATGGCGTGCCCCCGCAGACCCTGACGGCCGCCTGCTCTCCCGCCTGGCGAGGCGGAATCATCGTTCCGACGGGGCTCCGGTCTCCGCAAAACTATGTCATTAACATAAATCAAATAATGGCCGGGGGGATGAGGGGAAGGGGAAAGAGGTACGCGACTGCTCATGAGTTAAATATAAGTCTCTGACTGTCCTAGACAAAGCGACCGTCCCCTTGGGAAAGGGTGACGTCTCTCCAGTAACGTGATTGCTTCTTCAGAAGCAGAAACGTGTAAACGCTTATAAAACGCGGTGGCGCGGCGGGCAGCTCAGAGCGTGCGGCGAGACGGAGCCCTCCTCTTCATCCTCCTCCTCCTCCTCCTCACCCGCTGCCGCCGCCCCGGCAGCCGCTCAGCGGAGCAGGGCGCACTCCCGCAGCATCGCTCCGCTCCGCGCCCGCCCAGCCAGAGCCACCGACGGACTCGCGGCTCCGTAAGTAACTTTCCCCCCGCCACAGCGGCAACTTCGCAGCGGATGAGGAAGGATGTCCCCGTCCTGTATCCCGCTCCTTTTCTCCCCTCCCGGACCTGCAGGGAAGGTGTCACGGCCGTAGGGGAGCGGGGAAAGGTTCTGAGAGCCCAGGGCAGCCCAGGCGGGACCCTCCCTTGTTACCGCTTAAGTCGCTGAGCCCCGGGCACCCCTGTCCCTCCCACAGGGCCGGGGGTCGCCTTCGGGGGTGCCAGCTCTCCCTGACCGCCGGCAGCTCCCCCGCCACCGCGACCCTGCTGACCGGCGGCGTCTCTCGGGACAGGGACCGGGGTGGGGAGCGGGGCCGGGGCAGCCACTCGGCAAACCCGAGGCGAAGCCCCGGTGCCCGGCGCAGGGCTGGCGGGTGCGGGTGGACCGGGCCAGTGGGTGACGGCTGCGTTCTTCCCTCCGCAGGTGGCGGCCATGGAGCACCGCGGCGCCTCCCCGCTCCTCCTCGCCCTCGCCCTCCTCAGCGCCCTCTGCTGGCGGGTGCGGGCGCTGCCGCCTCGGGGCGCCGCCTTCCCTCCGGTCCCGCGGTAAGGCCGCGCTCCGAGCCCCGCTCCGCGTCCCTCCGGCCCCAGGGGCCTGCCCAGCCCCGGCTGGCTGCCGGAGGGCTCCAGTGAGAAGCTCCAGTCCCCCGCCGCGCCCTCCCACGGAGCGCGCAGTGCGGCGCTTGCCGTCGGGGTGTTTGCCCGGGTGTGTCCCCGCGGCGAGGCTGCGCTCAGGCGTGTCCCGGCCGGGGCTCGCCGAACCCGCCCTGTAAAAGCCCCCGGGACCCGCACGCACCTCCCGCGGCGCCTGCAGCAGCGCTGCCCTACGGGCTGGGGCGCAGTGAGCGCGGCGTGTGCGGGGGGCGGACGGGATGCGGGGCACGGCGAGCTCTGGGACGTGAGCGAGTCCGTGGGAACAGAGCGGATTGCAGGTTTTGTACCGCTGCGTGCTTCGGCTGGTTGAAGTTGCTATTAGTGGTCCAGCTAAATTAAACCAGATAGCAGAACGGTATGGTTTGCATTTAGGTATGAGGAACATAAAGTGCAGAAGGACCCATGAAAAACAGTACGGCAAAACAGCACAGTGACTGACTTCCAAAAGGTGCGACTTGAGCCGGTTCCTTTTACACAGCAACTTTGCACCTTCTTTTTACCAGACAGAAGACTTACATGAGTCAGATATTTAAACAGTGCTATTAGTGACTATAAAATTACAAGGGCAATATTCTATCTTAGTTTTAGTGTGTGATTTTGCATGTCATCGCATGCAGGCGTTTCCTACAGCGATGGGAGCCTCTTGTCTGCCACAGAACATAAGAGCAGCCAGAAGGAATGATGCCAAACTACTGCTTTGCAGACTGCCCTTGATAAAATATGACATTTCATAAGAAACCACAGTTTACAAAAATGTGAAGTAACTGTACATCAGTTTATACAGCGCAATTGCCATGATACATTTTAAGAGATTAAATGTGAATGTTTTTTAGCTTCTAACATGAGAGAAAAAAAACATGTAGAGATACATGACTGCACTTTATATTTAGTTTGAACTTCTTGGTGTATTTGCTTTCTTTGGAGAAGGCCTAAGAACTGTTTCATTCTGCATTTCAATGCACGTCTTAAATCTTAACTGGGAGGTAAGTATGTCACAGGAACTGTTTTCACTTTGCTTGGGTAGAGGCTGTTAATTCCATCCATCATTTATACGAAATATAGTTGTTAGGAAAAGCTTCATGGTTGTCACTTGTGCTATGATTGTCATACATTATACACTGGAATAAATTGTGTTCAATGACAACATTTATCTAGAAAATATGCATTGGAGAGAAGGATCTCTTATGTCAATTAATCTACAATTAAGCATGGATTCTGCCTGAAAGTGATTTTTGTTTCATCCAGACTTCTTTAAAATGCCTTACAGATTAAAGTAGATAGATGTGCATTTTGAGACAAATCAGAACGTTAACTGCAGTAAGGTGTCACATGGCCTAAGCTAGCTTTATTTTACATGGTGTTTTTCTCCAACAGATTGGGAAACAGAATGCCATTTGATGGAGCCAGTGAACCTGAGCATGCCCGTGGGTCATTAAAGTCAGAATCAGATATTTTGCAGAACACACTACCTGAAAATGAGAAATTCTATTTTGATCTGTCCAGAATTATTGATAGGTGAGTTTCTTTATTATCATAAATTCAAAAGATGATGGACTACTTGATTTCTGCCAAAAAATCATTCACATTTGCAAACAGAAAGGAAGAGTTAATTACAAAGAAAATCCCACAGCCACTGCTTGAATACTGGTACCAGTAGGGATGTCGGCAGTAATGTTGATTTTATTGCCATTCTGGCATGATGAATGCATTCACTTTCCAGGAAGTACTGAAAAGTATATTATGAAAATCTGGAAGTTATTTTATGAAATTAGTTTCATTTAATACGTACAATAGATAAATTAAGGAAAGCAGTATGTTTACAAGATGAACATTATCAAAATTATATGAATCCAGGCTGTATTGTAGAGTTTATTTATTGTCCATTTCAGAAATGCAAGGCATGCTGATGGAATTTTCACCAGTGTCTACAGCCATCTTTTGGCTAAACTTGCTGTGAAGAGGTATCTGCATTCGCTTATTAGAAAACGAGTTAGGTGAGGTGACACTTACATTAGGTAGATTTTTTTTCCTAGCTGACTTTATTGGCAATTTTTTTACCCTCCTGTATCCAAGTTCTCCTTTTTGTGATTTAGAGATAATGAAAGAGAAGCTTATATAATTATGGGGGAACAAAAAATCCTATATAAGTTTTTAGTGATATTACTAAATGAGTATGTTACTATTCATTCCTGACACAGATGTGAGAGGTAGAGCAAAAGACATGCACAAAGCATGGATAATATGTACTGGAAGTATTATAATAATTATCATGCCGATTTGCTAATTCCTTTTTTCTGGTAGTGTTTTTACTAGCTTGGCAGATGACTGGCAAAAGTAAATACAAAATGATTGATTACTCAATACTTACCAAGAGGGAAATGCACATTGAAATCAAGAAACTATTAGTTTATAGTGAAAATGTAAAGGAATAGTTTTTTTCCTGCTGTAGAACACATTGACAGATGCTTGTGGGATCTGTAGTGCAGCAGGATTCAAAAAAGAATGAGGCAAGTTCATAGATAAGGGGGCCTGGCTGCAACTTCCAGACCAGTGCATTATTAAACTAATGGGCACAGGGTGCTGGGTAGGATCCCTGTATACTTTCCTTGTCTTCAAATCTGCAAGCAGCAACTGCTGAGCCACTGTGACAGTACCACCGAGTGCCTACTTCATATGTTCAAAAGCTGAGTAAAAATTAGGTCCTCCATTTATGTCAATGCTGCCTTTGTTCCAGAACATACAGTCCCAGTTGCTCATATGCTGTCAACTAACACAGCCTATTTAAAACAGAGCACCCTGACATTTCCCAAGATTGTACATGAAGAAAAGGTCTCCAGGTTTGGTTTTCACAAGGTGTATTTCGTCTTCTGAAACCTTAGAACAAGAATTTATAACTGCTTATGTGATGCTGCGCTCTGACTTTCCTCAGTAGCAGACTCCACCTTCACTGAGTTCAATGTGAACAGTGATGAGGTCCTCTAAGAACTTACTGAGACTTACACCAGGCTGTACCTTGGCATTGTACTGAAATATATTCCCACAAATGCTACAAATTAGAATAAAATCTGTTTATTAAAAGGAGCAACCTCTGGTGTGAGAACAGGCAGGAGAGAGTAATGAAATCCACACTTAACCGCTTGATCTTGCAGAACTCCTGGGACAAGGACTCTAGAAATCATTGAGCATGTATCCTAATTGCATAAGCCATGGCAAAAATGAGTGAGAGAAAAAAATCAGTGGAAAGTGTGCCCAAAAAGACTGAATACCAGTCTTTGGAATTTGATCCTTGTTATTAAAATATATAGTAAGCAGTAGAAGCAGTGGCTTCTCTTCAGCAGAAGGAAGATCCAAAGTCATAGTTGGAAGTGAAAGATGAAATTAAAATTTGATTTTATTAGGCTAATCAACATCATAGAGCTTATTTCACTCATTTAATAATATCTTCTTTTAAACAGATATAATCTCTTAATTTTTCCTTTGTGATTGTTGTACTGACAGCTCCCAGGACAGTCCTGTCAAACGCCATTCTGATGCTGTCTTCACCGACAACTACAGCCGCTTTCGAAAGCAGATGGCTGTGAAGAAATACTTAAACTCAGTTTTAACTGGAAAAAGAAGGTACTACAAGAAAGCAAATGTGCATTGTTTCCATACTTTTATGGTATTAAGACAGAAAAGGTCTACATCCATGTATGTATAGAGAGAGGACAAGCAAAAGGCACTGAACATTAATGACTTGATAGCATAGTTTGTAGCATGGTTTTCAAATACAGAAAACAATTTTTCCCTGACTGAAACAGACACCACAATCAGATTAGAATAAAAGGATAAAGAGGAGACAGCATCTGGCAATTTTAAAAAGCTTCCGACAGATCCTTACATTGTTTTTATTTAGAAAAAATCTTCTTAAGGAAAAAATCCACTGAGCTATGGAACATGAACAACAATTTGATAAAGAAATTTGTTGAAAATTAGTCTCTCTGTAAATCTATGAAATGAAAATTTATAAGTCCCTGAAGGACCATATGTCCTAATCAGGATAGGTGAGAAGTGCCAGCATACATTTTTGTAGACCTTGTGTTCCATTCGTGTATTCACTCATTTAGACAACTGCTTTTAAATATCATGTCTCATTATTCACTAAACATGCTGTTTCATATGTTCTTTAACACTTTAGTATAAGTGTAAGAAAATGTGCAGAAGCTACAGTTAGAAGAAGGCTTTGCTTTCTTTGCTTTCTTTGCTTTGCTGCCTGAGAGCAGTAACACTTGTTTCTGATCCACAACAGTCAGGAAGAGCTAAACCCTGCTAAACTTCGAGATGAAGCAGAACTTCTTGAACCATCCTTTTCAGAAAACTACGATTCTGTAGATGAGCTGCTGAGCCACCTCCCACTGGTATGCCAAGATTTTCTTTCCTCTTGCTGTTACTTGACTTGACCCATAAAATGAAATTAATTGTACATGAAGTGTGGCCTATCAGAAAATTGGAATCATCTAGGAAAGGGAGTCATGTTCCTTGAAAAGATTTATTTTTCTACAGAGATTGTGTCTGAATAAAATAATAATTTTAATAATAAACTTTAAATTATCCTATGATTGCTGCTATTGAAAATTCCTAATTAAATGGCACTGTTCATAATGCACCTAACTCACTTGGGTGTTTCACCCAGTGTGCACGGCAGCATAAAATCAGAACTGACTCATTTTTAATTACAAAGATCATTATTTCTTCAGAGAACAAACTTGAGGATAATTCTTTTAATTAAAAAAAAATGCTGCATATTTTAACATCTTTTTCATTAGAAAGGAGTTGCCCTTAGAACTAAGAGCATTAGCAACATGAACCTTATGCATTAAGAAAGAACTGCAAATCTTGTAGTTACTGTCTTCCATTTAGCTATTACTATTTTTTCTAAAGTCATTCACAATTATTATTCTTTGGTTTACTGAAACGTAAACCCTTCTACGTCAACACTTGCAGGAACATAACATTGAAAGGGTAAGGTAGAAACAAATTTGGCTTGGTATTCTTCAAAGTGTATTATGAAATTGATGATAGGATAGTTTTTTGGCATTCATCTGTGTCTCAAACACAAGTAAGAAAAAAGATTAAAAGGCTATTCTTGAAGATAAAATTTGGAGAAATGTCTTTTCTTGTATCATCCCCAGCCACCCATCTCCCTGCCCCCTACCCCCTACAAATGTTGTTTCCTTTCAAGACTGAAATAAAAAGAGAAAATATTCTTTTCCTTTCCACAAATGTGGCACTTCCTCTAAAGTCCCCAAAGGTTAAAAAGAACATAAACTGCTTATGCCTTGAGGAATTAAATAATTTGTAAGCAATGTGATTCTGGAAAGAAATGTTCTTTCTGGACAAGATTAATGCAAAACATATCTGCTCTTGCATACTGCATTTTCTCCGTTCTGGCATTGAATAAGGGAGAAAGAGTAGTGGTGCAGCAGGTCACAGATCTCTTCCTGAAAACATTCTCAGTCCTTCCTTTTTTATTGATTTTACTGATGAGGCAGATCTCCCTGTAGGTGAATCAGTATTGACTGTTACTTGTCATTTTATTGCAGTGCCCAGTTGCTAATGTAGTATGGAATGAGCAACCTGAATTTGTGTATCCATTTCAAGGATACAGGTTTTTTTCAAAGTGAGCAGTTCTGCCCTGTAGGCTAATCTGCAGTAACCTTTTTTCTATAGTCCTTCAACCTTTCTTTTCTCATCCTACGGTCTTGTCTGCCTGTAAAGCCTCCCAAACTCCTGTGAATAGCCACACCTCAGCTTGTCAGTCCCAAGCATAGCAAGTGTTTTATATCAAATGTTACGTATTGCCTGCTGTCTGCCCTCGTACACCTCATGATGCAACTGCTTACAAAAGTGACTTCTAAAGCACATTTCTCCTTTACTTTTCAGGACCTCTGAAGGACACCTGGTAAAGTCTATGACAAGAACAAGCTATTTTTGAGTTCCACATAGTATTTCAAAGAGATGACTTTAGTCATCAAACCAGAACAAATATGTTGTGAAGTGAAAGTTGTGATATATTTGTTTCTTATGTAATAAAAGTTGATATTTACATTGTAAATATTACTCTAGAGTTCTCTACTGAAAGCTGTACATATGGATGCCAGTTTAACTCATGACAAGTCTGTGAGTCCTTATGCTGTAGATCCTTTACTTCAATAAATTCATTTAAAAATGAGTGAGCAGCTGAAAAGAGCCCATCATGACTAATTAATTGGCATATTTGAGGTGTGATACAACTTCAAACATGTGTAATAATAAGGAAACATTTCCAGATAGCCTCATAAAGAACGTGTAAAAACATGAGGAAGAGGATGTGCAAAGCATGTAAAACTGCTTTACAAAGATCTCTGAAGGTTATTGCCAAGCAAAAGGGAATGCTTTTCTAGCAGTTTACCAAGCAACTAGAAAAAATGAGTAAGAATTAAAAATTTTTTTACCTCCAGCAGCATCTTTCCTTTCTGTTCACATTTTTAATATTTCACACCATGCAAATTATAGTAAGACCAGAAATGTCTCCTTTATTTTCAGTTGTGTTTCAGATGCTCTGGAGCTGACAGAGCGCTAAAAGAATGCAATCCCTTGACTTGTTTGATGCCTAAAGTCATCAGTTATTCTACATTAAATTGTCTGTAGCTTTGATGATGAGACTGTTGCTTATATATAAAATAGATCTGAAGACAGTTTACTATTTTTTCAAAATGAATGTAATTTACAGAATATGCAGAGAATAAATCACTTTATTATCATGGCAAGCTACTGGTGTGAATCAGTGCTACAGCTACCTGGAACAGCAGAGGTCCCAGAAAGTGCTGTCTCTACTGTATTAATAGGGGAAGATAATATTTTTAACTGATTAATGCTATATTATTTTAGAAAGACAAGTAAATAAACTCCCAGTCTCCTTTTCTGTAGCTTTCTATTATTGTAGATGACTATGGAACTGGAAACTTGCAGCTGTTTGATTCACAGTACTGATGCAGAAAGTAGGAAAACTTATCAGACCTACTTACAAGCTCAATTTGGAATTTCAAGTATATTTATAAATCATACATATGCACACATAGACAGTGATAAAACTGATTTGCAAGTTTCACTTACAAGTTTACTGTTCTCATTTAGAAAGAAACTTTTAACATGATGAAATCTGAAATTTATGGAGACTAGTTCTCATAAATATGTAGCCCTCTGATTTGCAATTTTTTTGAATATTGGCAACTGCATGTCAAAAGAAAACCAGCTTTCACAGATCAGATGCTAATATTGCTATTTATATCTAGCCTTGACAGAATCTATTTTAGCCTAAGCCAATGAATGGTTCACAAAAGTTATATTTTCACAAAAGACATAATTTTGAAGTCTTCTCTTGAAAAGTGGTTTTCCACCCCCAATTCCTATAATATTTTGAACATCTGAAAGCAAAAACGTCTTTGTAAATACTTGAAGGATACTAACAGACTGATGCTATAGTACTTAATTAGAAATTTTCTTCAGTGTAGTTTGAACTGTTAGTATTTCTGTGAGATGCAATCACTAAAAAAATAAGTGAAAAAAACAACCAGAAGCAAAGCTGCGTATGGTCTTTATATACAGAATTTTTTTAAGTGTAGGTCATTCACTCAATTTAAAGGAAAAAGAAATGGAGTGATCAAACTTTTGACTACAAAATTCCAGATTTTTTTTTTCTAAATTTTTCTTTTAATTATTCTTTTTTTTTAAAATTTTCAGCTTACCAATAAGGCATCTGATGGAAGAACTTGTCTTCCATGTCTAATGTATTATCTTCCTGATATTCCTCCATACAAAACTGCAGAGCTTGGAACATGTATTTTCTCTGTTACATGAAGATGGAGGAAACAACAGGGGCACTTATTAGGAAATCATATATATATATCTACACACACATTCTTATAATTCAAATAATACCACGGTAAGTTACCCTGAGGGTCAGCAAATAGAGACAGTCTAAAATGCATGCTAAATTTTGTGTACATTGTAGCAAAACCTAGCACTGACAGGAGAGACACTAACCTCCAGAATAATATCTTTGACTTGTTATTTGTGTTAAAGGAAGGCTTTTAACTTGCCATAGCAACCTTTGATTTTCTGTAAGGGATTTAAAGACCAATTAATGCATTGAGAGGAGTTAATTGTGGAAGAGGTAACATTGTTCACCTAAACTCCATGGGCCAGTGGTCATGGTGAAGTTAAGTGATAAAATTGAAGAGAAAATGTAACATTTCACTGAATGACATAAGTTTTTATCTTGCCAATGATTTGATACATGCCACCAATCTTACGGCCCATCTGCAAAATGTCATAGAAGTGGAATCAAAACATTGCATTGTTTGGAGAATGAATGGGCCAGCCCCAAAGGGAGAACTGCTAGGAGGGAAACAAATACCAAGGAGATTTAGAAGAGCACCACTGACAGAGAGAATGCAGCCACTGGAAAGGAAGAAATAAAACTCTGGTCAGTTTGGAGTATAAAACTGGGGTCATTGGAGTATATATTAAAGGAGGATCTCACCATGTTTCTCCAGAATTTCACTTTTAACACAGGGTAGGAATACCTGTGGTCTCACAGGTATTTGTTTTATTGAATGGGGTGTGCTTTTTAAAGCTATCCCTTGGAGCTCTTAAAGAAAGGTACAGAACCACTCTTCACCAGCACTAGAAGAGTATCTTTCTTGTCCTAAGTCCATAGAGAGGATTTGCATGCTTGTGTGCATCTGTGCATTTATCATCCATTCAAGAACAGTCAGAAGTGCGTATAAAACCGTGAGAATTACAAAAGTCGACAAAACAATTTAAAATTACAGCCAGCAAAAGCGCATTAAAAATGAATAAAACCCTAAGAGCTCCTCTGATATTTTAAATGGATTTGAGGGGCTATGAGTGTTTGTTCCACCTGCAAATCTGAGAAAAAATTTCTGTTTAAAACTATGGAAATGGGTAACTTAGATTCGCAGCATAATTTCATGTATAGGCATATTGAATTCTCCCCAAAGATGGACCTTTTGGAAGAGATGTATGCATACAGGAATAATTTATTTGCTTACAAGATATTTAGGGCAGGGAGATGAAAAAGGCTGCCAACTGCCTTTAGTGATATTACCTATTCTTTCCATTACCTCTTTTATTTTTCCTTATTTTCTCTCTCCCTCTTTCACTTATCGCAGGATTTCCCACTCTTTAATAATCTCACTGTTGCCTTGCAAAGTTGGTGTATGAATATATACCTTTGTTTTTGAGAAAAGCAGTTACAGCGTAAAGTGCAGCAATCTAACAGCTGCCAGCCCTGCTGATGGAGAGGAGTATTGCACTGAACCTGGCACAACCAGGATTGCAGGAGAAGCCTGTTCTGCTCACAAACAGTCCCTGACTTCCCACTGGAGATTTCCCACTTGCTGTGTGACTGGCAGAGAAGACTGACCTCTCCTTGGATACATCAAACAGAACGTGTGTCCTCCCGGGGCTTGCGCTCGCTCAGGCAACCACAATATTTTCAGCTTTTCTCTTTTCTGATCTGAAGCAGTCACAGACAAATTGCTTGCCAGGTTGCCAAAGCGGTTTAGAACTGGAGGTAGGAAACTAGGCACCCATCTTTTACATCAATCTTTAAAAAAGCCCAAAGAATAATTTGATGCATATTCTGCTTCTGAAGTAAACAGGAAAAGTTTTATTTCAGTTTTGTACACAGATACACACAGGCCACTTAGGGAGGGGGAAAAACCCAATTTGTCCTTGTGACGATAAATATTTTCAAAAACTTAATTAGTCAGCATTTCTAAATAAAAATATGACCTAATATTCAAAGCTTAAACTGAAAGTTACATAAATCATAATGATACAGTAAAAGAGATAAATATCTAAATATCAACATTAGCATGGCAAAACCAATATTTTTAGTAGAACATGTTTTGGGAAATGATTGAGGTTGTTTCCAAAATGAGATGAAAAAAGGGGGAGAAAAGATCTTGTTCTTCCCCACTGAGCAGTGGGGATAGATATACTTTTGCATAGGATAATATGCTTAGAAGAGTGTACATGAGGAGGGTGCATAAGATCCATTTTCTGGATCTTTTTCTGGAACTGCTCTGGACATTTAAAAGACCTATTTCCCATTTCAATGACACCACAGCATCTAATAGCCTAAGTTATTTCTAAATATGGGATATAAATACTTTTAGTATGTAGATGCATTTATTTAATAGTTTTTTAGTCAGAATTTGCTCTTATCCAACACATATCCTGTTTTTGGAATGGGGGAAAAGCAGAAGAGAAGCTAAAAACAGTCACTGTCTTCTGTTAGATGAGATGTATCTGTTAAGACCTTTCTACTTAGGAGATGTACTCAGAGGAGCAACTTTTGTCAGTAGCTGATGAAATAGCCAAGCTGTTGACTGGGAGATGTCAAGTTTTTACACATCAGCTTTTCAATAGAGAATTCATTTATATGAAGGCTGGGAAGCTCCTAGTTGTTTGCTTGTTTTATGTACTATTGAACAGCTTTTCACAGAGGGTTGTCACAAGTATGCTTGACAGATGCCTTATCACCATTTGTTTCTATTCTAATACAGATCTTAATTGTTTTTCAGACAGTCCCTCTTTCCATAATCACAGCCAGAACATCTGCACAGTTTTAAGCAAGCAATTTTCTCTTATTAGGGAGTACAGAAATCAAACTGCTGCATTCTAGGAAGACTCTTCATGAAAAGGCTAAGGATATATAATTTATGCAGAAAGACCAATTCTTTGTTAAAAAGCAAGAAGAGTTTGAAAAATTCTAGGTTTGGTGTTGTTTCAGTCCCATCTGGTGATTCCTTCCAGAGCAGTGCATTGTACTTGGAGTTCCAAACTTGGTGTAAAAGCTCTGGTCTTAAGCAGTGAAGCTTATAGTAAGAAAGAAGAAAGTGGTAAATACTGAGGTAGAGCAGGTATAGACGAAGTCTTCAAAAAAATACTTGATGTTAAATTTAGTTTATATAGGGCTGTTGGTTCCCTGTAGGTTTAAGACTCTTGCTTTGAGAAGAAATAGACATCTCTTTACTATCAGAGGACCTCATATTATGCATGTTCATTCATTAACTTAGCAAGCTCCCTCAGGAGCACACTGGGTTGTTTGTCCCCTAGTTCTGCTGCTGCACAGACCTAGCAGCTGTACTTGTCAGGAACCTTCTTTTTGCTGGCAGCCTAAATTGACAGACACCTTCTCAACCATTTCTTACCACCCTAATCTCCCCATTGTAGGAGTACCATTACTCTTCCCAGGGACCTGTATTCCTAGCTGTATTTATAGATTGCTTTTCCCTCCCAGCCCTGCTTTGTTGGGCTGAAGAAACAGTCTGTCTTGTCTCATCTTGTAAATGAATCCATATTCATTTACAAGATGTGCTGGAGTCCCATGCCCAGTGGGCTCATGTTCCATAATGAGTTTAGCACTCCTAAATTACTGTTTGCTAACTGAATCTGAAGGTCTCTTCTTTATCGCAGACATTTAGGAAAATTGACTGGTGATTTTGAAGGCCTCTGTCTTGAAGGCCTTGGAAGAGCTGATTTTTCAGTCTGTTTTGTGTTGTTGTTGTTTCTTAAACGTTTTTGAGTTTTCTAAAGCTGATGAAACAGAATCACTGAGCACTTGATATAGAATACCTTTTTTGGAGTGAGTGGAGGGTGAGGCACTCAATTCAATCTGAAATGCATGTAAAACAGAACTCCATTCTTAAACAGGCAGCTTCCCAGATTACTGGGTAGTTTCACCTAGATCTCTGCATCCTTTGTTATGTGGCTATAGTCTGTATTTTTAAATTCAATTTCCTTAACCTGAAACCAAGGAAAATGATAAATGCAGCCCTCGTGTTGCCCTTCCATCCTCTGTGATACTGGCCAGACAGGTGACAGCAGCAGCCCTGGTCCTTTGCTGATTTTGGTAGCCTAAGGAAGGGAAAATGGAGATCAGTTCACAGCAAAGGCCTCGCACACTATCAAGGAGATTAGGGTAAAAACAACTATACGGCCTCTGCCTTGCCTTGTGAGTAGTGAGTTGTAGAGTTTACACACTGGCCTGCCATGCACATTAATTTTTTCAAAAGGAAGACGGAAGAAAGCCAGGCAAGCACTCACTTGTGTATTTATGTCATGTATATTAAAATATCATGCTAAAGTGTAGTGCCAGTGATGCTAAGGGGCTGAGGGTCTCCTTTCATCCATAGCTAAAGAATTACAACAGGGATTACCTTCTGGATCATTAGTCTACTGCTGTGCAGGAATAAAGAAATCCAGCTGAGTAGACTACTTGGGTCATCACTCTTTGATTTATGATTCATACTCTGTTCAGTACAGGTGAGAATACAAGTGCTCAATGTACCCTACTTTCATAGAGAAGGGGTTTGAGTCTGTAAAGATCAAATTTAATTGGGTATTGCACATTCTGTAACTTTCAGGCTCCATTTAAATGTGTTTTCCCAAAGAATGGCTAATTCAAAATTTCATTTCCCTGGCCTTAGCCCAGTTGAATAGGTTTTTCACATTTACAACATTCTGAAGGGTTCTGGAATCATATATGAGATAATTAGGTTGCTTTTCAGTGTTGGAACAAACAGAACTTTACCTGGTAAAGTCAGAATGACATTTCAATGGGACTTTTCCTTGGCTGTGCTTTATAAATAGGTTTGCATGGCCACTAGACAATTTATCTCTGTAAAGAGGACTAATCCATATAAATGTTCTATGTTATATTTCTAATTACATCACCTCTTAACAATTCCCTGAGAGAAATCTGTCAGAAATTCTGCTTCAAAGACATATTAAGTTTTATACTAATTTTGTGTCTGTTGAATGATACTCTTCAGTGTATAAACAGCATGCCACATAATTACAATGCACACAGACTATTAGATTATTTTCTGTTAAAAAGTGAAGAAATCAATGAAGGAAAACCTTTCCTTCACCCGCTTTACTCTGTAGCTGCGACAGCAGACCACTTTGGAAAAGATTATGGTTTCAAGGACTTCTACACTTGTTCTGGTAAAATTTAAAGCAGATTTTAAACTGTTATAATCTACATTGTTTGATTACACTTTGCAAGAGCTGTGCATCAATAGAGGAGTTCTGACAGGCTCAGGAACTACAGTCTTCCAAATTCAGCCCATGACATAGATATAGAATAAAGAGCATTCTTTTTGGCTAGCTCTGACTGGTCAAGGATTTTTTTTTTATAGTGTGCATTTCCCTGAGCACTTACTATTACTTTAGGCTTCTTTGTATTACTGGACATAAACAAAGGAATTTGAAAGAACATCTCATTGTAACTTATTTACATCACAAGATACATCATAGAGTGACACTACAAGAAAGAGACAACTTCATGGAGTATTATGCATTGTGGGAGATTCTGCTACTGAAAAAAATAAGAGCAATCCAAGTCCTTAGTAATTTTTTAATAAATTTTGATATTTAATTGAAGAATTATTAAGCATTTTTATATTTTTTCTAGTTTCTACATTGTCATCTTCAGAAACAGAAACTTGGTTAAGTCTAATTTTCTGAGATTTTCATGTTGGAAAAAACTTTTGGTTTTTAATGCTTAGATGCACTAGATACACCCTATAAATCTGCTAGAGTAATTACCCATATCCAAAATAACCAGTTGTAGCAGTGACCCAGCCAGTTATCTCTATGAGAACTAAAGAAATAACTTGGGTAGATTTTTCTTCCCAGGATAGTGAATCTGAGGGAGATGGAGAAAGCATGCCTGGGGAAATCCCCTAACTGCCAGGTTTTAGCCCTGTCAGTCAAAGATTCTGTTCCACCCCTGTTATTTTAATATGCATCAGATTGTTTTATTATTCAGCACTTGCTGGAAAGTTCTGCCGTTCTATTACTCTAGTTGGTTAATGCAAATATGTTCCGCCTCTGTCCAGAATTCATTGGAGAACTGTCACTCCTCATCATTCTGTGATTTGAAGAGACCCTGGACCCTTCCCCTGTGACCATCCCTTTCCTTTCCCCTTAAAACTCCATGTAACCACCCCCGTGAGTCTTTCTTGTAGCCTGCATCCCCTGAATAAATCTGGGTGCTGCTGCTAGAAAGTCCCTTCTCTCTTCTTTTTTCCCGCCTCACTCTATTACCATCGACCGCTCTGCTCACCAGTGCAGAGTTGATAACTAGGTATATAGATAGGCAAAGAAAAACCGCTCTTCTGCGGCCGTCTGTCTGACCGAGCGCTGGACATCGCCCCGCAGACTCCCAGGCAGTCCTGCGGTCCAAAAGTGTTAACTAATGGAAAAATTAATTCATAATCCTCTTTTTTTTTTTTTGCTTTTTGATCTCTTTCTTCTATGGCAGCTTTTCAGATATATGTTGATTAAAGACGTTCATTTGGACAATAATTTTAAGTAAATGTACAAATAGCGAGCTAGCAATGACATCTGGACTAGCTGTCATTTTCCCTTTGCATTCTGCGGCTTAGATATAAGCTTAAACTGGTACATATTGCTAATATTTTGCACAAGGAAACAGAATAAAACCAAATAAGAATAAATTGAAAAAGAATTTACGTTCTATCTGTACTTGTCAGTGGTAGAAAATTTTAAGCTGAACCATTCAAACACACATACCGAAATTTATTTAGACTTCTTAAAGCTGGTTGCACTGTAACCCAGACAAGTAACTGTTTTCAATGTTGTTCTCCTTTTGCTAGTATTGACTGCCAGAATTCCAAGAATTCCAAGAGACTGGGTTTTGAAGAGTGTCTCAAATAACTTGATTTAGTTAGGAGATAATTTAATTAATGAATTCTCATCTCTGGTCTAGAAAAGATTTGGAGAATGTTTGAAAGCAAAGTACTCTTCAGATACATCATTATCTTTCTATTTTGATGAAGGAGCCAGCATGTCTATGACTTCTCTGAATTATTGTGGCTTACAGGAAAGTGACCCTTTCTCCAGACATATGACTGCTGTAGCCACATCTTGCATGAAGGTCACTGTTATTACCTCAAAAATAATTGTGTGGAGTTACATTTAATTACTATGAAGACTGTGATTTCATGTGTTTCCTGATTCTTCATATTCCCGGCTAAATTTCTTATAGTTATGAAAATCTTAAAAATATTTCCTTAATCCTGTAGACATAAGTAGCTGTTACTATAACTGCAGAATGTAATCAAACCCACCATTTTTGTATTTGTTCACTGAGTCTTATATTAAGTATATGATGTATAGGTACTAAAAAATAGTAGCTTGGTGAATTGGATTTTTGTTTTTATTTTAAATATAACTTCAAAATAAAACAACACCTTAAAGCTGATATCATTTCCTTCCATGATTTTCATGATTTTCTTTTTTATTCTACCAAGAATAAATATATAGGACAAAGAAAGTGTAAACTAAAAGGATAATGCTTGTGGAAGACAAGTTTGTGTAAATTAGCAGAGAATAAATTTAGGTGAGAAATGAGATGAAGTTTCTAGCTATCATAGAGCTGAAATTATGGAAGCATGTTCCAATCTGAATTTTAAGCTGCTACTTCATAAATTTAGTGCATTTATGAAACTGGTAATTTGATATGCTTCTCCTGTGATAGCAAGGACTAGATCTCTAGTATCCAAGGGATCTGAGTGCTATATTCCAAATCAAAATATAAGAAAATCAAGTATCAGCAAATAGTAAAGCTTTTCACTATGGATGTCTGTTATTTGTCAAATTAACTGAGTTTCACATTGGCTGTTTTGTTGTATAGATTTACAGATAGAGAGGAACTTAGATGGTTGACAATATTGCAGATGCACTGATTTTACTTTTTTAAAACTATCAGTAAATACAGAGATGTAAAGAACAATCAATATTTTGGGTCACAAAATACTTCCAGAGACAGTGAAATCTCAAACATATAAAAGTATCTCTCAGAATTAAGGAAGTTGGCATTTTTAGGCAGAAAAATGTAGCACATATTACCATTTTTAATGTTGCATGATAAATAAAATACAATTGGGAAAATATGCTTTGCTGCATGTTTATTAATTCACTCAATGTACATAAAAATAAACACAGATATATTCTCACACACACTTGCATCCATAGTTGTCTTTCTAATTCTTGGCAGGTGTTGGGCTTTCCAGGGAAAATGACAATCTGAAGAAAACCCTGCAGCATAAAGCATAAACATGGTTAATCAAAGCTTTGTTTCTCATTACCTTCAGGTTCATTGTATCATCAAAGTGAGTCATTGGAAACTATCTTTCATTGCCCTTCAGAAAATTTCTTATTGAAAAATGTACTTTTTTAATTTGGTTTTGTGTTCCACAGGAAGGAATGCAGCACTTCAGGCCTGGATTCTCTGTGAACTTCATGAATGCTTGCAAAGTCATAGTTACTTGTTGTTAAACAGAGAATATATGACTAACTCTATAGATCTACAAAAACGAAAGATATATCCTGATCACATACAATATTGTTCTTGTGCACCCAAAACCACTCTGACTGGGGTGTCAAAAACACTTAGGAGCTGGGGATATATATATGAAGATGGACTATATCACTGTTTTTATGGGTAAGCCAAAACAAGACCCATATAAGGGGAAAAACTGAACTGAATCCCACTCAAGACAATGAAAAGCACTGTGGATTAGGATAGAAATGCAACATTTTGATATTTTGAGATTCTTCTGTATACTGCTGCTTGGAAATAATTTGCTAAACTATTATATTGAATTAGTTTATTAGAGAAAACAGATAGCTGTTTTAGGCACACAGGCACACATTCTGCTTTTAATTGCGTTTCTATTTGCATATCAAAACTCCACTGTAATCACATAAATAATGCATTGTGCCAAGAAACATCTTTAAACTTGAAACTTATGTCATAATATGGCAAGGTACAAAAAAAGTATTCACACTGTATTTACTCGTGGCAGTCTGGGTGTTAGGTTAATGGAAGTCCATTTGGTAGAGCGCTCAGAGAGTTTAAATGCATTTAATAGGAAAGAAAAGAATGATCAGGTGAGTCAGTCATCTCAAATTATTTCTCATTTGTAGTTGTTTAAGGTTTAGGACAAGTTAATTAGTTTAGAATGAAAATTACTGCCTCAGAGCCAGTTAACACAGCCTCTGGAAGAACTGAAGTTCACAATAAGTCCCTACCATGAGATGAGAAATTATTCTGTATCTAAAATAGCCTCTTGACCTAGAGAAAGATCCCAACCACGTGTTTCTGGGATGATTCACATACATAATTCAGATGTGATTAGTTGTACTGGTTTCCATACTCCTCAAGGAATAGGAAAGAAATGGAGAAATTAAGAGAGGAAATGTAATTAATGAGCAATGAGGACTGTTAAAAAGGTAGGTCTTATTGCAGCAAGCAGCTGGGAAATCTGTTAAGACCACAATTAAGTTGTTATTTCATCCAATCTGGAAGAGTTCAACTAGTTATAATGGCACTCGTGGACAAGACATGTTTTTGCAGATGGTTTTATTACTTTAAATGTCAAGGTAAGCCCCCAAACTAAAGGGAAAAAAAAAAGTCAAATGCCCTTTCCTCAGGTGTTTTCTTCAAATTTATTTCCTACTCAATCTGAATCTTTTCAGAGCCTTTGAATATCTGCTAGCATAAAAATGTTGCTCAACCACGCATACAGATGCTTCCTTTCCTGCTTGGCAGGGATTTTCTAAGTAGGCGAGCAAGGATAAATATCACCATGGCATTCACTTAGGAACACTGCTTTAGTGTGCATTACAAGACTTTAATGGAGACTGACTTGGATCAGAAGG
The DNA here is from genome assembly GCA_013400735.1 of Pomatostomus ruficeps. Lineage (NCBI taxonomy): Eukaryota > Metazoa > Chordata > Aves > Passeriformes > Timaliidae > Pomatostomus > Pomatostomus ruficeps. Next base: position 54,835 of record VYZT01053515.1, read on the forward strand.
GCTGCTTGCCTCCTCTGAGATCATAAAGTACAGGAGTTTTACTCTTTCAATGTATGGAAGAAATTACTACAAGTCAGTTTACATGTTTAACATTACCTACTCCATGATGATTCTTTGCAGAAGCAGCTTTTATTGGACAACTCATCTACTAAAATTGCAGTGCAAGAAGGAAAAGCCCTAAAAAGAATCTGGAATGTGGAATATAAAAAAAAAAAAAAATGGAGCATCATGTAGTAGATTCAGCTTCTGCATTTTGCAACCTGATCTATATTTCTTGTATGCAAGATTATGTTCAGAAAAAAAAATGGAAGGTTGACTTCCATAACCTCTCTTTAAGTCCTTAGCTCCATCTGAGATCTTTCCATTAAACTCAAAATGCAGGTCAATGTTTTCTGCGTGTTGCTAAGACAGATTAAGGAACACATTTCAGTTCTATAGAAAATATGGCTACCTTTCCTTCAGCGAGCCTAATTACAAGGAAACTGACAAAACAAAGAAGACACACTCATTTTCCCTTTCAATTTATGGAATATGTTTTGGAGGCATGTTATAGTATTTTCAATGAAACTCTTTGTTTAAAGGGTTAAAATATTTGATGATACTAAAATATACTGATGATACTCCCTTTAATAATTGAATACATCAAGCCTTCTTGCAAATTGTAGTCACTTATTCAGATTTCACTGGTGTTTTGTACGTATTACAAATGTATTCTTACCTGCACCAGCACACTGGAAAGACTGAAAAAGTTTCAATCAATTTAACAACAGAAAAAAATCACTCCAAGCCTTCCACTTGACATCTGGCTCAGCACTGCAAGGGAGATAAACATGTATTACATTTGGCTAAATAAAGCCTCACTACAGCTGTTATAAAAACTCTGTGGAAGTGATGTCTTTGAAAACTGTCAAATCTCTGTGGCCAGAATCCAGGAATTGCATATTTTTACAAAATGAGATTACAAGATCCCAGAAGTTTCTTAGCTATTTCTGGTTCTTGCTTTAAGAAAAGCTTGAGTCTGAACACTTTTCCATGTAAAGTGTAACAGCTGATCTATTAAAGAGTATTGTTTCTCCTCACAGACCCGGGTTCTTTTACTTCCTCAGTCTGTTTTGATTGCAACTGCCCTGATACTGAGATTCTGTAGATAAGTTAATCAACGTGGCATGAGAAGTCAAGATTTAAAGTTAAATATTTTGAAAGATACCTGTGGGCAAAACCCGACGTATTTACTTGGTTGAACATCTATGAAGTAACACCAAGAACACATAGAGTGAAATACAATGATTAATGTTTGTTAAGATGGACAGATATGGTAAATCTACAGATTAACATTTCCCTTTCAGGTATCACAAAGCTGTAATTCAAAAGGTATTTCGTAATAGTGACTTCCCTTGGTCATGTTCCTAGAAGGAGTATGACACTTCTGAATACTGTTCTACAGTGATACATTTTCAGCTCAGCAGCTGCTACAAATGCAGGTTGTTGATGCACAGTGTTAATTGGTAAGCACTGGTGAAGAATACAGATTAAAAAATAAGTTTACATGAGCTAATAAAGCCGTGTTTGCTTCTAGATGTGAGGGGCATTAAATAAGTAATTGCAGTAATGGCAGTGTCAGATGACTTGGAGAGAAATCATGACTTTTACCGTTTACAGTCTATCAAAGCCAGCTGTTTCCAACTGTGCCTGATTAGTTTTCTTTCCAACAGTTGCTTTGCCGCAGGAGGCTTTCTAGCACTTATTCTACCTTTTTTTCCCTCCTTGTCTCAATACTTCATTGCAATTAAAACTTTAGTGCTGCAGTTTTATGCTTGTTTAACACCAATGGTTTTACAGGAATGATACCTGTGTGAAACTCTGGTTGTGCTTCACCAAGCTAAGCATACCATAGGCAAATTTCAAATTTATTCTGTATGCACATCATGACCAGCAGTAATGGGTTAGATCCTTCCACAGGTTCAGGATTTTTGATCTGATCCATCTCTTCTAAAGCTTGAAGTAAGTTTTTACTTTTCTTAATTTAAGAATTACAGGTATCAAGGAGGTGATGGAAAATTTCAGTCTTATACTGTGTGTTTGTGGGTTTGTTTTCTGCTTTTTTGGTTCTTTTTTCCCCCTTGCTCCCCCCGCCCCCCAGTGCAAGGCAATATAATACAGTGAAAAGACTGCAATTTGAAAGGACACAACCCTAATATATATATATCTGAAATAATGATCATGATTTATGTCTTTCTGGTATCACAAATATAAAATGGAGTTGTATACATAAAATTGGATTCAGCTTTTTAGTACACAGTCAGCTGGGGAAGGAACCACGAGACTTTTTACCTTTCCAATGTCTGTCCCATAATTTGGGATAATCGTGGTAAAAACCATGATTATGCAATTCATAACTAATTGCATTTGTACATTCAGCATGTTGGTGGCATTTACAATGTAACTGGAAGGTATATTAAAGGTCAAAGAACAAATGGGAGTAGCACTATTGATAGCTGAACTCTGATATTTAGTTTGATATGGGAAAGCTCTGTCAGTTTCCACTGGGAAAAGGAAATATATTCTCCCTCACTTTCATTAGAATTGAGATAAAGTTAGGTGTATATATCCCTTCTGGAATTTATATTTGATATAGGTTTTTTGTGTATTATTTTGTGAATTATTTGGGTAGGTGGAATATTTGTGTTTTAATATAAAGATGTTTATTACTTTGGTACCAAAATAACCTTCCATTTATAGAATCATAGAATTATAGAATGGTTTGTGTTCAAAGAGACCTTTAAAGATCATCTCAGTCAACTCCCCTGACTATTTTATCCTAGAAGAAAAGGTATCACAAGGTAATTCTTTTGATTGTTTGTAAAATGATGAATTGTTTGAATATAGTTGGTGTCTATACCACAGCAGAATATTGGGAAGGTGTTACTGTGCCATCTTACATTAATTGTAAGATATGCAAAAATGTTTTGGTCTGTGTCATGGTGAGTTGTAAGGAAAAAAAACCCCTCAACCTATTGAAATCCTATTTCACACCAATAGACCTCCATTTTATGACTGTACATCCTTTAGTATCTTTAATGTCATGAGCTGTACTTGCACAGAAAAGCTAGAAAAATTATTTGCATAGAAATAATATTTCCTTCTAAGCAAGTGTTACCTGCCAGTCACTAACAGTATGGTAGTGAATCTTAATATTAAACTTTATACAAGAGGTATTGTTGATTCCAGTTGCTGGAAAACAATGTAAGGAGAAATTACTTCAAAGCACGAGAGATTTTTTTTTGAAAGAAATCTATTTATCACAATGTTGGCTGAGCACATCATACGTATATAGGCACACGAACAAGGAAACAAATGATGATATATAATATATCTTAATCACAAACCAGTGAGCCTTATTTCATGGGGCACAAAACTGCAATTTGATTCCTTCAAAAGAGAAGAAAACTCAATCAAACCCTATTGTTTGTGGTGACTGGTGACACTACAAAAGATTAGGGAGCTTGATGTAAACTGGTTCTTGGACTGATCACACGTCTCAAGGAGACGTGCTCATTGCCAAGACAGTGGCAGAGGCTGGGACAAGGCAGCTTTCATAGCCCCTGCCAGGGCGGAATGCCTACTGCATTTCTAGTGTTTTGTTCTCAGCACAGCATCTCAACAACCTACAAATCCTGGTGAATGTGTTTGACTGGACGTACTTTTACTATTTTCTACAAATACCTGCATATGTTCCAGAAAACAGAGAAGTGTGCTTGAGTGACAGAGACACAAAGGCAGCCTGGGTTGGCCATAAAATAAATCCTTGTTCCTTCTCTTACACCTTCATGATAGATGCACCTCACTGTTAACTGTACAACCCGAGAAAATGACAGGTCATAACAGTGATAATAATCACTGAGTCGAGTTTATAATGTTCAGTTATACGTCAGATAGCAATAATAGATAACAATACTGCTAGATTCTCAATAAATATAATTTTCTATTCAAAAGACTGACATCAGTTTCAGGAGAGGCCAAAGAATATCTCATAACTCATCTGCAGGTCCTGAACAATGAGAATCTGAGTCCTGCACTCTGGTTTATCCCAGGGATGAAGCAGTGGTGTGGCAAGGCTGCTGTCTAAGCACGTTGGACCTACATTCTTTTTAGCTCTCTGAGGTAGTGTCATAAGCCCTGTGAGCCCTCGTCAGTGGTTTTCAGGGTCAGGAGAGGTGATCATCATGCCCAGTTTTCCCAGGAAAGCACTCCTTTTGCTGAACAATGCCAACTGTTGTCTGCCATTTTACTGCGGCACATAAAGTGCCAGTTGAATTTTTTTCTGCCAGAGGTTTAACATTTACTGTGAGTGTCATATGCTGAATGACATATAATATTAATTAAAAACAAGCAATGAAATTATCAATAGGCACTGAAAGTCTGATGTGAATGAATGCTTTGGCTGAAAACAAGCTAAAATAAACGCTGTCTTATGTTTTTCATTGTAAGAGGGAAAAATAAGTAAGAGATATAGTGATGGTAAAATATTGCAAGTTTAGAATGGTCAACAGCAGGAATTATTACAGATATATATAATGTATAATAATTTAGTATTACACACAGGTATTTATACAATATAGGAAGCAAAAGTAAAATTAATAAAGAGTACATCAAATCTTATTTAAATATTCAAAAGACTATTTGTAAGGCAGTTAACACTGGATGAAATTGAAACAATGCTGGCAAATAGGGAGCTCACTGTATTATTCTGTAGTTTTTAAATTTAGACTTAAGTCTCAAAACTTCATTGGTACCTGGGCAAAAAAGTGTACCTAAGGAGGTAGCCATTAAAAAAAAAAGGGAGAGAGAGGGAAAAGAGCCGTATTCCCTCTTGCCTGACCCCGAGGAAACCTAACGACACCCAAAGTAATTAAAATTATTACATTTCCTTGTGTTTAAAATTCTGGTAGTGGAATAATCCAGAAGCCCCTCAAGCTGCAACAGATTTGATGCTCACATCTCATAAATATCCACAGAGTAGATGTGCTGCTGCCTATTGTATCTGGATGTGTTGAACTCGGGCTGGTCTCTGAACTCACCTACACATCAGCATCCCATTATTTATCCTACGTCCCCAAAAAGTGGTAACATTCCTCCTTTGGCAACACTCTGCAAATGTTAGCTACTGCCAGAGCAGATTCAAGCTCGGCTTTCTAGTAAATTGTGTTAACCAAAGGGATGAATGCATTCAGGATATGGTCAGAAAGGAATGTTCTTGAGCCCTTCTGTTGAAAATACCTCATTATAAGTGGACAAAAAACCCCTTCATGATGCCAGAAAAACAGCAAAAATTAATAAGGCTGGGAGAAGCATGGGTTCTTGGTACCATTACAAAAACTTTGTACTTATTTCATGGGTTTTGAATAAAGACACAGAATTTTTTAAGAAAGGGAATTGTACTGGCATCTATACCCTGGAATATTAAAAAAAAAAAAAAATCCTGATAGGGTTCAGAAACCTAGCCCTTGAGATATCCTGCTGAATCAGGATGGCCT
>VYZT01053516.1:0-45461 GCA_013400735.1 Pomatostomus ruficeps
TCCCCTAGCTCACTGCTACATGATGTGACAGTCACTAGACACAGAGAAGGGACTATAGATGTGTAGGGTGATAACATGCCCAAATATCTGTTATTTACTGGAACCTAGTAATCTGTTCTGTGTTACATTCAGCAAGAGGTGAGGAGTAGGACAGCGAAAGAAGAGACTTTGTTCTCCAGGCATCTTGCTGAACACAGCAAAGGTAGGCGGGGGAAGTTTTTTCTCATGTGTCACTCAATCTTATTGAAGACCTACTCAGCACAGGTGAATCAGTGAATCTTAAATGAAGATTTTAGTTTGGTAATTACTTAAAGTATCAGCTCATGATTTTCCATGCCATGTGTTAAGTTATTAGTCTTTGATACACAAAAGTACTGTTGAAGTGCAAACCCATTGCTGGGTAGACTTAGAAAGGCATGGGTCTTCTTAGCAATAAGATTTATAATATGAACGAGACTTTTTTGCTGAGAAGGTTTTGGCATTACAAGTTCACATGGCTTGTAAGTTTCTTCAACAACTTTTGCAGTGTGCAGCTTGGAAATCATCTCTTATGTAACTACCTGTGTTTTCACAGGCAGATTTTTACTATCTCTTGCTGGGTACGCAGGCATGGTGGCAATGAGACAGACTGGAGTGCAGCAGGGCCTCTGATAAAATCGTACTCTTCTCACAGGTCTCTGGATTCAGGGAAGACCTCCATAGAGAATTATGAGGTGAGCTGCTGAGGGATGGGCACAGCAGAAAGTTACCAGAGGCTAAGCTTGATGGAAGCGTACCCCAGCTTACCCATTCGGCAATGCATATCTGTATGAGCTCTTCCCCATGGTAATGTAAACTAGATTATCTTTGTTTTATGGAAGGATAAATAATCTCACATTTGTAGTGAGACAAGACTATGACAAGAGCAGCTACTGAAAAAAATTACTTGCCTGATTGTGTAGGTCCATCCTTTTTCCACTGGCCAATCTGTTTTATTAAAAGTTTATGATAAAAGGCTAATGCAAAGATTCACTTTTATAAATGTTTATCTTGTTACTGAAAATGCTGTGATGCTAATACAGGCCGCAAAAGATAATGGAATATTTGTAATGTGTTTGTTTAGCTAGCACAAACAAAATTGATAAAGCAAACTTTTGCCAGGAAGATGGCTTTGTTTTGATAAATTATCCACAGAAGCCTTGTTCTCTAAAGGTTGGCTGATCAATCAAAGGTTTCTGTGTTTTTTTTACAATATCTGCTGTGCACAGATATCTGCACAGTCACATAAGAACTACCTCAATAGCCAGAGCATGCTTGCGCTTTGGTGTTACTACTTTTCACAGACTCTTCCCCCAAATCCTCCATAACAATTTAGAGCAATAATTGGTTTAACAGCAGTCTGCTTTATTACCACCCCTGCATTTTGTAATTTGTAATTAATTTTTAATTTATTTGCTGTTAGTTCATATCAACGTAGATGACAGTCAGCTCTGTTCCCCAACTCTGTTCAGAGAACAAGGCTGCAGTTCACTTCCCTGGTGGGGAGCTTCCAGGCAGGGACCTCCACCGGGCTCTGCAGAGGCCTGGGATGTGTAACCACTTGAGAGATGAAGTCAGATCTGGCAGGAGAATGTCGAGGGGCATATTCCTAGCACCTTATAAGTACCTAAGTTAAGTGGTATGTCTACCATGGCATCTAAGTTCAAGAGAATGTAAGAAATTGAGAGGATTTGCTCTGAGGGTTCGGCTGCTGGCTCCCTGCAGATGCCGTGGGAAGAGAGTGTTGTGATCCCTAAATCAGACTGTTGCCAGCTCTGGGGCAGACTGAGCTGTCCACGCTCCCTTGAGTTCCAGCACTGAAACAGCCGCAGCCTCAGAGAGCTGCCTGCAGATGGAAAGGTGTCTGTGTTCAGGCCAAGACCTCTCCAACGTTTTTTTTCTGTTTGCTTAAATCCTGTTTGTGAACTAGGAGCCTGAACTTTGCTGGTGTGAATGTGATGTATTTATAACTCATGAGACAAAATTTGAGGTGTCCCTGCATGGAAGCTTGAGGGAAACCCCCCAAACTCTTGGAAGGTGATAGATAAACAACAGCCTGAACTATGTTTTATTCTTTAAACAGAAGACGGCTGCCAGGAGGAAAAGCTGATGTCTTCCGGACTGCAAACCACAAGCAGATGCAGTGCTTCCCTAATTGTCAACTGGTTCAACCTCTTCTGCTCATCTCTCAAGTGCCAGTGATGCCTTTGTAACCCAGACACCATAGGAAACACATTTCTGCATAGCAAATAAATGGGGAAATCTATCCAAATTAACTAAAAGTCTCTGGCTGAGCTTTTGTTTTTTGACTACTGCCTTATCACACAGAACACAATGGATTTATAAATACAATGTGGTGAAATGGTATATTTATTATCTGGGGCCTGCACCATTCAGGTCTGAGTAGTTTATCCTACTGAATAGGTCCTATCCTGTGGTTTGTCTTGGCAAGACTGGACCAGAAATATTAGTCATAGTATGTAAAGCATAGTCTACTTTAGACTTACTGTAAGGGTGCATTTCTTGTGAGACTCTCCAAAGGGAAGATATTAGAAGTATAGTCTTATTAACATTGGTTACTGTTCTTACACAATTTGGAAATATAAATGTATGTAAAATATAGGCAAGGTATAAACAGGCTGAAAACCAACTATAGATAGTGTAAATCCTGTTGTGGTTTCCCAGCTCCTTTGAATTATCTCCCTGGCCATTTATAGCCATCTTTGCGCTTTCTGGTTCTATGAGTAGCCTCTTTGTAACAAGGAAATGGTAAAAATTTCAGAGAATAAGGTAATAACCTTATGACTTCAGTTATTTGAAAAATATTGTAACAAATTGATTCTGTGCACATGTTATTGATGTTGTGTTCTGGATGCTGTGCTTGTCCTGTAGTATATGTTCTGCGGGATTGAGAAGGATTTTTCAAGAGTTGAAACATTAATTTTTTGATCAGGTGAGAGATTTTCAGAGGGTTAAAGTTTCACTAAACCAGGTAGATTATCTGCTGTTTCTCCTGAGCTGGGGTGGAAAGCACACAGCATGGATGGCCTGATGTTTTTCTGGGCAATGCTTTGTGCGTGTACTGTACAGAATCCCTCTACAGGATGCTGCAGAGTCAGCCAGTGCCCCATTCTTATCCGAGTCCTGATAATTACAGATATTTTTGTGTGACAAGTGAACTTGTTAAGCTTAGAAATAAAGTTACATTTTTTATTTAGTAAGTACTAAAGTGATTAAAAGTAGTAAAAAATATTCTTCCCTTCAGGAAGATTATTTCTAACCAGTAAATATTTTTTGGATTTGCTTTACTGCATCTTCCCCTGCAGGAAGAGCCCTAAGGGGAAAAAAATGTATAAATTCTTACATGAAAGCACCCTCATTATTGCCAAAAGGAAGACTAATGGCAAACAGACTGTGAGTTCACATTTCTAAAATCTAGATATTTCTTGAACAGAAGTAGGGGTTTAAGACTTGTGATTTAAGGCTGTTACCCTATTCCAATCACCAGACTCAAATACTGCCACTGTATCCAGCAGAAATTTCCCAGGCTTGCTCTGGGTTAATTATAGTCAGAATCTCCTCTACAATACCTCCAATTTCTTTAAGCCTCTATTAGATTTTTAGAAATGGTTTGGATTTGAGAAATTACTATTTGAAACCAGTGCATCCCTCAGTTTCCCCTGAGGAAATTCTGGAATGCGCTTATGTGGCAGCTATCTGTGCTTTGTTAGCTTGTGAATTTTGTACAAGCGGGTACTGGAATTCATATTGCCCATGTAAGCTAAAGAAGTTACACACATCCTGCAGTTTGAAGGACTGGGTCCTTAAACTGCGTTCTTTTCCATACTTGTCACCTAGAGAGAAGCAGTGGTGCAAGGAACCTGAGATTTTCCTAAGTATTTTAGGTCAAGTTTAGGGAAGAGAAAGATATTAAAATAAGTAACTGTTAGTAACTGTATGTTCTAACCAAACTTTAATTTAATTTTCTTTTTTTAAAACCAAATATTTATTCGTTACAAATCCATAACAATGTCAAATTAAGGTTTTTTGCATTCAGGAAGAAAAAAAAAGGATTAAGGATGTCCTCTATTTTTTTTTACTATAGAGTAATGGAACCTATTTAACTAACCCTTCCTTCGTGGATGTCTGGTCCTGAACCACACCTGGTCCCCCGGATGTCTCTGCACATGAACCACCTGGCTGCAGGGACAGCTTGGATGGGCACATTTGTTGGCTGGGGGTGGCAGGTGAGATAACTCTGCTTCCCATGCTGGTACTGTTGTTCCTGCTCCCTAAGAACAGGTTGGGGGGTACTCCCTGACAGCTGTGCCAGAGACCTAAAGTGATTCTGTTCCATCCATTGCACCCCTAAACTCATTCCTTAAATGTCACCAGACTTCATAAAGATTTTTGGCATTGGTTCACTACTCTCATGAAGCTCTCACCTATAGCAATAAAGTATTTACTTTCGTCTCTTTGTACCCAAGGCTGTATTTACAAAACATGATGAAATTTCCAGGTAAAACTGACTCTTGGGTGTAATTTCAAATGAAAAAGCATGAAGGACAGATGAAATTCTGACATAAAAGCAAATGATTGAGAAAGAACTACTGGGACTGGGGATTATTTTAGACCATATATTTAGTCAGATTAATTAGTCAGGATTAGTTTCTACTGCAAATTTATGCAGTGCCTTGATCATTGAACTTCACTGATAATTACTTACTTGCATCCTCATAAAAAAGAGGAGATAAATGGTAGTTGATGAAAGGCTCTAATTTATTGTCCCTGCAGAAATAAAAACAAACTTTGCTTTTATACTGAATGGTCACACAGAGAATTTCTATTTTCTTACTTTGAAAATGGGATTGTTATTAACTGAAGGGGAATATTTAACATAAAGTAAGATGTAAAATGTTCTCTCACACTGGAATCAAACTACTCATTATTGCTTTGATATATTTTTTTAATAAAATGAAAAGGACTCATTCTCTTTAGGACGACTTTAAAGTAGACTTTACAGAATATATAGAAGAAAAATCCTGATAATTTTCTTCCTTCCTTCCTGGTTGATAGCCTATTATATTCAATAGGAATATTTTATTGACTTCCCAGGATTTAGGACTTCTAAAATATCTCATGGGAAGGAAAGAAATCTCAGTTTTACTGCATGTTTCTCAGATGCCCTCACTTGCAGTCCCTGCTAGCTGTTGATTATGAATCTCTAGGAAATCATTCACTTAATGCACATTTTGGGGAACAGGAGAACATTTCTGCATGTTTCTTTGGGATGTAGGAGAGACCAGGAGCTGTGCCTGCCTGTGTCCATGACACAAGGCATTACATGGTAAAAAAAATGAGCCTTTAGTCTTTTCTCCAGAGAATCACATTTCACGTTCAACAGCACTAGTGGAACAAAACAAACAAAGCAGGATTGAAGGAGGCAACTCCCCAGGCATGTTTTGCATAGCATAGTGTATATAAATGTAAGGAGCAGGTTAGAAGTGGTAACAGATTTGCTTCCAGCTTACTTGGTAATTTTTGCTATCGCCTTCTGTGAGGCAAGCTAGTTTTTAAGGCTTGGTCATGAGCCATTTATTTAGCCAAGTTTTCTTTTGTTTTCCTTTCTTAATTGTGCATTTATGGTTTTGGACTCTTTGAACATACATTCTTTTTGCTCCTGTTTCAGATGAAAGAGAGAAAGAGTTCATTTTGAAATCCTTTCAATGGCTGAATTGAGCACAGCACATTTTCAGCAAACACTCCTTCTCCTCAAATCTCCTGGTTTATATTTTCAACAACACAGTACTGCTGTTTGTATGCCAAACCTCTAATTATGTTGCCCCAAATAATCACCTCCAAATGAAGAGGGTGACAAAAAAAAATTGCCCTTTTGCCAAGGGTTTTATAAATCTTGAATCCTCCTGTGAGGGAGACAGACAGAATATGGAGCCAGGGAAGAAAATGTCTTCAAGTAATTTTTGGTAATAGGTTTTGTCATTTTCAATTTTTTAAAAAATTATAATCCTATTAATATATTGGAGAAATTGAACACTTTGTTTGTCAATTAATGTAGAGTGCTTTACAAAAAATTTAATGACATTTGCCTCACCCTGTCTACATCAATATGAAAGTGTCATTAATAGTTCAGTGGGGGTTTTTTCCCTCATGTTTTTACCATGAGGACAAGTATAGGGTCACTTTCTGTGGTATTTACCTTCTCCCCATGTAGTATTCGTCTAGCCTCTTATCACTGAGTTCAAAACATGATTTTGGATTTCTGTTTGCTGCAGAGTCATAAATATGGATTTATGTAACCTAGTGTTTGTTTAATTAATCCAGTGCTCATTACACTGGAAGTGGATTGTTAACTGCCTTTTCTGAAAATATGTTTAAAATAAGGGCCTAAGTTAACAACTGGCTTCAAGTCACTCATTTTTGGGGTAGCTGAGAATGAATTGATAAGAGATGGGTGCTACTCAATGTGCTCTGCACATCTTATGAGCAAATATGAATATTCAATATCACTGTGAATTTTTAGGTAACAAGGAGCAGAAAATTCTCCCTTGATATGACCTTCCCTGCTGCAGAGGAACTTTCACAGAAGAGTCAGCCAGAACTTAGATTTTTCTTCCTGTGAAGGGCTGTGTAAGACAAATGCCTCAAACAACAGGAGATACCTGTGTGTCTCCCAGTCCTCATGGAGATTGGCAGTGCTGTGCATTGCAGAGGAGACCGAGCACTTTGCTTAGGAATTTTTGGAAAAGAAATCATTGGGATGATTTGATATAGATAAACATGGCAGGAATTACCACTATTTAAAAACAACAGTAGTAGTCAAATGTGTATGTGCCTAGGCAAAAAGGTTTGGATGCTTTTAAATTTAGTGTTGAATTGTTTATATATCCTACTTCACCTCCCATTTAATGCAATAGAACTTAAGCAATAATTCTGCAAAATAGGTAACTGTCAGAGACAGGTCGATTTAAGTCCATGTTTGCTGTTTTGTAGTAGAGTGGAAAACACTTAACTTTATTAGCATGAGAATAATGTGATTTGAGATAAAGCTAAGACAAGATGCCAAGAAAACTGTGCAAGACACTTTAATGATGAAATGACAGTGCTAGGATCAGTACACACAAAATCTCTTTCCTTAGTATTTTCTTTAACTGCAAGATTTGCATTTGACAGTTAAATGCTGTAATTTTGTGATACTCACTAGATTGCTTTATTTTCCTCTTTTGATAGAACTCCTTGCCCTTTGATGCCATTCCTGAGAAATTCTAAGTCTATCGCAGTGCTGCAATGTCCATTGCTAACTGTGCTTTCAAATGCTCTGTCCCTGAGACACTTCCAAACTTGGCAGTGAAAGGAGCCATTCCCAGATTCTTCTGCTGATAAAAATCTTGGCCTGACAAAGACCTTCTCCGTCTGACCTGTTTGGGACCAGACCTGTGAATTGAAAAAGTGCATGAAAATATGTGAGCTCAAAGTAGCCTGAGTTTCTCCTCACCACTACATAAGGAGGAGAAGTTTGTGAGCTCCAGATTTACCAGGGGGACTAAAAAGGCTGTTACAGGGTGCAGCCTTTGCCAGCTTGTGCAAAGTGGTAATGATGACCCATGACACTCTGCTGGTTCTGTCTGCAGGGTGGCAGTCTCTGAGCAACTGCAAACCCCTACAGCTGCTCTTTAATTCTCTCCTTTAATCCTCTCACCCTTGTTCCCAACTAAGGTAAGCAGGAAAACAGCACCAGAAAAAACTTTGTGTATGTTTTTGGTTGTGGTTGTTGTTGTTTTGGGATTTTTTGGTTTTTGGGGTTTTTTTGGTTGGTTGGTTTTTGTTGGGTTTTTAGTTTGTTTGTTTGTTTGTTTGTTGTTTGGGGTTTTTATGCTTCTCTGAAAATTTTGCTATATCCTCTCTGTCTTTGCAGGGAAGTTAAACCAATAGGCTCAAGCATTGCACAAGTCAGAAGCAAGAACAGGTCTCTGTGATTCCACAGGGTAATTTCTGTCTATGTTTACTTGAGTTTGGGAAAACTCACTCACAAAGAGATTAGTTGATGCCCACAAGTAATGTAAGAGAAATGCAGATAAAGAAATACACATTTTGGGCAAGGAGGTGGGGGATGTTTAAAAACAAAATCCACTCCCCCATGAAATAACCTGACATTACTTAATAGCAGATCTGGGAGTGAGCTTTGAATCTGATGCTTCCATCTCCCATGGTTCAAATTGAACTCTGGCTCATCTGAGCCATACAGACTCTTGGCATTTGCCCAACTGAGAATGGAGCCATATCAAAGCATTGGCATTTACATAATTAACTGGATGTAGTGAGCAGAGGTCTGGATTCACAATTCACTAACCCGTAACTTGTAAAAAGCTGATGGCCCCAAAGACAGGCTGGTAATTTCAAGCTGTCTTTGAGAGGCAGAAGCTCCCCATGGGGCTTATTTCCTGATCCACTGAGGTCTCCACGGATGGTTCATTGCCATTTCACCCCCTGGCAGGAAGTAACACTCTGCTCTTCCTTGGACCAGCACTGAAAACCACAGCCCTAGGTTCTCCTGGCTGATGCAATCACAGCTCTGTAAGCACTGACATAATCAGTTGTATTGCTCAAAGACTGAAATTATTTCAGCCTGGTTTTTTCCCCACACTAAAAACATATTTAAATTAATGTTATTTGGCACAAACAGTAGTTGAACTAATTTCTTCCTCTTTCACAGCGTTCTCTGTGGTGCGGCATAGCACTGCATGCTGTCTGCTGCAGCTGCTTCCTCATCAGACTGCTCATTGGAAAGGAAAATGCTACAATCAAAGTCATCCTAGTAGAAATAGCAGTTTTCTTGAGTCTTCATCTACAAGGAGAAGCAAAACTTTTCAAGCATTTGTGCATTGCTTTTCCACATGCAGCCTTAAACTGTAAGGGTTATAAAAGAGAAAATGAGTTCTTCCTTCCACAGCATAAAGTTTGAGAAGGATGCAACTATGCAATACTGAAATTACCTCAGGAAAAAAATCTGTTATTTTTATATAAAACATTAAATAATAATTAAAGGCTAATGAACTTTCTAATCAGAAAGGACTATTTAACCTGACTTCTCTGTAGGAGGACTAGTAGAGTCAGTTCAAAATAACTCATACAAAAATCTCTTGAAGTCCATACCACCCCTCTGTTCCTTCAATACTTTGCAGGTCCCCTGGACCACCCTTGAAGTGAAATATTTAAACTTGAATTTGAATGTACCTCATATTTCCTGGTCAGACATCCTTTTCAGAGGGACAGTACTATCATGTGTATTTATATATACACCCAAAAATGATGGCAGGTTCATTCCATATGTTAGGCACAAATAAGACTGTGAAATGCTTCTCTGAAACCCAGTAAAACAGCAAGAAGGCAGAAAAGGCTTGTGTTGATTCTGTGGATGTTATAATTGTGAACTGTTTTACTGAATGTGAGGTACTTTTGAGGGTGTCTCTGCCATGAGTTGAACCTTTAGCTTACCTGTAAAGGCAGGCATTTGTAACTAAAATCTTCACTATATCCAGCCCCAGATGGGTTTCTTGGTTGATGCATGTGATAGCAGTCATCTTCTTTTATTCCTATGTGTCTGTAGACTATACAAGCATGATCTGGTGTTTGCTGTCTCAGAACATCCCTACTAAAGCTTCAGCAAGCCTGGCTTATTTCCGAAAAACATCCTTTGTGAGAATTAAAAGAGAAGGTTTGGAACACTGTATAATAAAAGCAAACAAAATACAGCAGAAATAATTTTTTATCTCAGCAAGAACTGAAAATGAAAATAAATAAAGACCAAGTGCTGCTTACTGAAATTTCTCTGCAGTGTGCAGAGGGCAGAAAATAAAATAATTTTGTTGGTTCTATTATCATTCTTGAAAGCACAACACAAAGCAATTCTGATATGGTACAGGTCCATCTGCCAGCTGGGGAAGAAGAAAAGAAAAAGCAATTAAGAACATTATAAATTTGGTTTGTTGCTCTGGGCTGGAAAGATCCAGTTAAGCATGCTGTGATTCTGAACAGAGAAGTACAGGAGACAAGCCAAGACAGAATTTCTCTTGATATTATCACTTGACCTGTTTCCATTGCCTTCCACAACTCTCCCAGCCAAGGATTTATCTGTAGCCAAATCACCTCTGGCTCTCAAAGCTAAGATCTGACAGTCCGCGTATAATACCACACTCCTGAGGATATGTGGGCTAAATACCAGCCTGGACAACTTACTCTTCCAGTCTGACCCTGTGAAAGAGCACCATTCTGCACACCCAGCCCTGATTTCCAGAGCATGGAACTAGGTGACCATTTCAACTTCTCCTACTCCTTTACCACCATCTCCTTGACACAATTTTGCTTGATGTGTGAAAACAAGGAGTAAAGGTAACTCTTGCTCTGTATAGGCGGTGAGAAACTCATACCTCTTCCAGGAAGAAGGCTCAGAATTAATTGTCTTGCAAATGATCTTGCGTGTTTTGCATGTTTGTCACATGTCAGTTAAGCAGCACTGACTTTGTGTTTGGGGACAACACAAGCAAAGAACTGCTTTCACTGCACCTTTTGCAGTCTTGTTTTGGTAGTCTCAGTGTCCTTTCTTGGTGATTGTGCACAGCACTCCACTGGTATGCATGTAAAACAGTAATGCGGAATGAGTCTATGAGAAATGAATCTAGACCATATTACTCTTAAGTAAGTGAATCAGGCAGCTGGTACAGGTCCAGCCAGACACAGCTCCCTTGAAACCAAACCTTATCTTTATGTGTCACTGTAATCTGGAGGAAATGAACACAAAAGAACTCTAAAGTTGTATCTGCTTTACAGCATCCGTCCTTGCAAACTGGTGATGAAGAATAACTCATTTCTCTGTGTCTCTTTCTGGTTCCACTGTTCCCAGAGCTACTCTGACGTGTTGCCCTGCACGCGTCCGTGAAGCACAGTCCATAAATCTGCTGCCACTGCCTTAAAATCATTGCTTTGCCATGGGTAGGTCACCCCTGAGCCTGCACTACTTGTACTAAGCTGCAGTTATTTTTGTAGGCAGCATGACTTGTTTTTCCATCCCCTTCACATCTCGCACCTGCCAAGCTGCGTCCTGCTGGAGGTTTGCACACAGAGAGCCACCCTCTGCCAGGGAGCGGATCCACCACCTCTGCCAAGCTACCTGCAGGCACAATTGCCACCCTGGTTGGTCACAGCTCTGGGCAGGAGCAAAGCAGCCACCTGTTTGTACTTAAATAGCTCTGGTGGCTGGAATAATGTCAGGCCGCTGTAGGCTCACTCGTGCTTTGCAGTCGGACTCTGGGATCCACCCTGGGCTTGCTGAGTCCTTCCTCTTTTCATGCTCATGTACCACACGGAGGGGCCAGCAGCGAGTCCACGGTGGCCAACAGTGGTGGCCTCAGCACAGTAGCCTGGCAACAACCTCCACTGGCCATCAGCCACCCAAATCAGCAATAACTTGGAGAATGCCATGTGCTGGGAACCGAGAATCAACCTGCCAGCACCCAGCTGAGCAGCTGCAGGCTGGGCACAGCCTTCACGATGGATATTGCTGCAATCTGATGTGATATTTGTGCCAGGTTATCTCCATTCATTAAGTGAGAGAAGAGAAAAAATGGCCATTTAAATAAGGGTGGAATTAAACTTGAATACAGAAAAAATGAAACTAGTTGTCTAAATAGAATAAATCTTGGATAGTGTTCCCAGTGGTTTATAAATCATCCCCAGATAGTTCATATTTTTGTGGAAGCTTTTTGTGAAAAGCTGATCTTATCTAACTGCAAGCATTTCGCTCCTGTTCTGTGGGGAAAAAAAAATGTTTGGTTCCATTTGTAGAACGAGGTTAGAAATGCAACTTTGTAGAGAAATGGTGGGATTCTTGAAACAGAGCACTAATAAAGAAACCTCAGAGAGAGAAGGTGGAAAAAGGTTATTAGCTCTCCAAAATAGGATCATTTGACCTGGAAATGTTGATTTGCCCTATTCTTTTGTATGGCACTGGGAAAATCAGAATT
The DNA here is from genome assembly GCA_013400735.1 of Pomatostomus ruficeps. Classification (NCBI taxonomy): domain Eukaryota; kingdom Metazoa; phylum Chordata; class Aves; order Passeriformes; family Timaliidae; genus Pomatostomus; species Pomatostomus ruficeps. The sequence continues at coordinate 12,057 of VYZT01053516.1, forward strand.
GATTTTTTAAATATAATGATATAAATTGGAAATAAATGTCAAAGGTGAACTTAGAGGTAGATATTTAAAGAGTAATGTTATACCTTTGGACTGATAAGTTTAATTAGAAGACAGGTGGATCCATGAGTGTTGTTGCGGAATTCGTGGTGTCCATAGGATCTGGTCAGTGGATGGTCAGGACAAACAGAGATCTCTATGTTTGGGTTTTAGAACATGAGGTTTATTGGAGAAGGCGTGGGGAAAGAAGGGCTTACGAGGAGCTGCAGGACGCAGCTCCAAGCAGGCCAGAGAAGTGAGGAAGAAGAGAAGGAAGAGAGCAGAATAGAATAGAATGGCATAGAATGAAGAGAACAGAATAGAATGAGCAGAATGAGCATTTATAATACAATAAATCATCTTCTGTGTTGAATATTCTGATTTCCGTTGACCAATCTAGAATAAGCTACAAATCTTACAACATTTGCCTACAGCCTATAAGAATCATTGCATTAGCCTATGGTGTTACACTTTAAACTCTAAAAGTTGCTTTTTGGACCCTCTGATGCGTTTGCAGGGTCTTCTCTGACCCTTGGACCTGTTTGCAAGCCGAAGGCATTGTTCAATCAAATGGGGATTACCTCCAGCCGGCTATACCATTGTCTTCCAGTTGTTCAGTAACGGGGGTTGGGTAACTCAAAGCTTGTCTTCATTTCAATCTCACTTATAGTTTTTGCCAGGTAATCATATCTATACGGTTTCCCTATTCCAGCTTCCCCAACATGTTGTAAAAGAGCAAAGCCTGGCTAAGCATTCATAGATGCCTCTCAATTTTGGTTTGGCATTAGAAATGGGTGAGCCTTCCTCATAAGAGGCTTGCTCCTACTTTCTCCTTTGCTGGGCTGGCTGTTTTCTGAGTGCTTGGGAAAGTCTTTGTCAACCCCATTGGCACTTTGAATGATGCAAACAGAATTTTGGAAGGATTTTATTCCATTGTCTCACTTGTAATTTTGCCTATTCTTATAACTGGCAATTTAAAACCTGTTTAAATGCATCATTAAACATTTTAGTTTACTTCCAGAATAGATTCCACTCTTTCCCATTTAGCAAATTAGATAACTGAGATACAAAGTGTGCAGCTGAGACAGGTGATGCACCTACTAAACACAGAGTAACCTGTAGTACTAGTTCCTGAGTGAGAAAGGACTCAGGAACTAGTACTACAGGTACTAGTTACACGTACAGCTGATACTGTCTTCAGGTACTGAGAATCACGTTGAGAATGGGTTACTGGAGGAGGTGGGAATGATATCAGAAACTTAGAAGTTGGGTTTGGATCTGAAAGTAGCTGAAGAGAATGCAAATGTTCTACTGACCTGAATGGGTTGTTTGAGGTCCTCACAATTTCATCCATTTCAGCAGAACATAATTTAATAGTTTCCAGTGGAGCTATCTGAATGGAAATAAAAGGCATTTCTTACAGCACAAAACCCTAAAATAATAAGTTGTATAAATTAATGCTTCAGCCAGTTCAACATCCAGTCTTGAATAATATTTCACTTGTAAACAAACAAGATAGTATTTATGAAATATTATTTGTGTGGAAAAAAGATAGACTATTTAGAACAATATAAGAAAATTATGCTAAATTATGCAAAGATATAATTTTATCCTGAGATTGTGAAAATACTCCTCCTTATGTTATTTTATTAATTCCCAATAAATGTACGTTTAAAATGAAGTGCTGATTTGTCTCATGGAATTTAGAAGAATGAAGAAGCACGAAAAGAATTAGCTTTGTTGTCTTCCATTTTAATATTCATTGGTTATTTGAGAGTTTATTGTTTTAACAGGTTGTTACAGTGCATTGCTTCAGCTACCTTAATGCTTTGATTTTGTGGTACATTATATTCCAAGAATGCTTCTATTTTGCCTAAATTTGCTAATTTTTAGAATTCATTACATTCAAAATGGTCTCTCACTTGAGCAAGAGATCAGAAATTTTATAGCAAATGAAAATCAGTTATTGAACATGAAACATTAAAAATCTAAAAATGTATTTATTGTATTTGTATGTAACCAAGTCATCTGCTTTCAAATAAATGTGAATATTGTGAGTAGCTTTTTGTTGTTCCTGTTTTTCATCTCAAATTATTATTTCAAATATCAGCTTATCTCCTTAATTCTTTTCCAAAACCCAATAACTGAAATAAGATTATATTCCAAAATGGTAACAGAAGTCAAAATCCAGAGCTACGAGTGGATGCTCATTGACACAGACAATACCATTTTCACAGTGCCATGATGTTGGTCCAGATGCTCACATGCCAGCTGTTGGCATTGAGGAGGTGGATTGGGAAGCTCAAGCAGCCCAGGAGCAACAGATTTTAGCAGGCTCTGGAGTGACTACAGATCCATGAGGTTATTTATGACCTGTAATGGCAGCTCTACTGTTCAGTGTATGTGCCTACCATGCACAAAATCCCACCCCCGATCGTTATTTGAAAATGATCTTTTGTACACGTGCGTTGTGTGGGCTTCTTTAGGGATTTCTGAGGACTTAATGGAACACGACATCCACTCTCCTGTTTTCTAGACATTCACTGTTTCTGAAGGAAGAAGAAATGTAATTCGAAACTCTGTTGTTCTATTTATAGATGACCTAATATCACAAGTTGGGTATATACAAAATTTTATTAAGTTCTGACTGATGAGTTCCATGGGTGGGAAATCACTCTTGGTCAGATCTGAGTGTATTAAAGTGCTTGGTTGATTTAGGATGTGAATGTAAATGGCAAAACTCACTTTATGAGCTTCATTTTTTCTGGAGTGAGGCTTCTCATACAGCTTATTAATATACCTGATTTTTATTATCTTTTCCTCAATAAAAGCCACTTTCTTAATAGGTATTTTGACACTGAGGTTTAATGGCATTTAAAAAGATGACAGAACCAGGCACAGAAATTGCAAGTCATATGTACTAAATTGTTCAGTCATGAAAAGATCATTCCGTCCTAAAAATGGAATCTCTGCTGTTCTTTTTCCATTTAGGTTTTAGTTTTTGCTCTGGTAGCTTGAATGTAATGTTCTGGATAAAATAATTTCTTTTTGCTTTTAGAAAAGAAATTTTTTTTCTGCTTGTCCACAAACTAGAAGAGTGAGAGGGACAGCAGCTAGAGGAACCCAAGGGTATTTATGTTTTTTGAACACTTATGAAATCTGTATCAATCAATTTGATAAAGCATGAATGCCTCTAATATTACATTTCTCTATGGATAGCTATCCTTTATTTGTACAAGCCATTCTGCCTTTGAAAATACACTGGATCACCACACTGGTATAAGATTTGACTAGGTGGCCTTCCAATTCTGAAGGAAAACCAGGCCAAACTTCTTACTGTCAAGATTCTGCTGGCTTCTACTGTTCTTTGCCCCATTGACTTGAGCCAGTAATGCAGATAAGACTACTTCGGTGGATTTATAAGAGAATATTTTATCTTTACATTGCTTTTCAATATACTTTTCATTTGCAAAAAGTTCTCTACATTTTAAATGTATGCATATATTTAAGCTGACATTAATTTTCATAACGAACATGAAAATGTAATATACATAGCCAGCTCAAGCTCATTACTGTTCTATTTAAAAAACTTTCATAACTGTATTCGTGCTAAAATAAATATTCTCTTTTTCTTAACAACCTGCATTACTTACAGACAGTGGTATTCTCTTGCTGTAGGCAGAGGAAGCACCAATTTTTCTGATGGCCTGAAGCTTTTCAGCCTGTAGGTGTGGTTGCAAAAGGATTGGAGATGTGGCCCTGTGGAGAACATAAATTTTTCTGCCATGTACGGAGCAGTAAATGTATGTGTTCTCTGCTTGGAAATGTCTGTCTGGGTTAGCACATGTTTTCTAGCTCTGAAACGCAGCACTTGGGCAATATGTTCTCAGCATAATTCTGGATGACTGCCTGTGTGAATGGAGGTGCTTGCAGTGAAAGAGTAATGTGATCTTCAGAATAGATTAATGTGAATGGGAGCACTTTGGAAGCAGAGACTGGACAGACTTGTGAGGGATTTTCATTCCATTTGCAGGAATTATTTGCAGTCATTATTCATTTTCCAGGGTGTTGCACCACTTAATGTAAAAGTCTACCTTTCAGCTAGGAGACAGGCTTGTGAGAGGATTTAGTCTTCTACAGTAAGCAGCATGACTTGCTTTTCTCCCTAGTGGCTTTATGGTGGTCTCTAAGTTCTTAACACCTGGATATATGAATATGGAATGGCAAATTAGCTTGTTTCGTTGTAAGGACAGATGTAGTCAGAGCAGTGAAGATCATCTTCTTTGTATTTAGAGTGTGGATATTCTTTAGAAGTCCTGGCAAACTGCTATGAAAAGGGAAGCAGAATCACAGAATCACCTGCTTTGGGACAGAGTTCAGGTACCCTCTGTCCAACCTCTTGCTCCAAGCAGGGTCATCTATGAGATCAGGCCAGGCTGCTCAAAGCTTTACCCAGCTGGGTCTTGAACTCTCCAAGGCTGAAGAAGCTCTCCAGGCAGTCTGGCCTCCTGACTGTCCTCAGTGAAATTTCTTTTTCTGTATCCAACTGGAATCTATCTTTTCAATTTATGACCCCTGCCTCTCATTCTCTATTGTGCATTATCATGGGGACCCCAGCTCAATAACCCTCCAGGCAGGCAGGGCCAGGCTGCTGTGAGACCTTCCTGAAGCTGTCCTTTACCCAGGCTGAACAAGCCCAGCTCCCTTCAGCTCTGCTCGCAGGACAAATCCTCCAGCCCCAACCAACTTGGTGGCCTCCACTAGACTTCCCCAAGTTTGTCAATGACTTAAAATACCAGGCCAGGACTACTGCAGAAGTAATTGCAGAAACGAGATCTTAAATTTGTGTTTGTCACTTGAACCTGTTCATACCAATTCTTTCTCTTGCTATTCATTGAGCAAGAAATGCTCAGCACTTTTAAGAAAGCAAAATGTATTATCACTCCCTAAGATGCATTGCTTATAATAGCTATTCTCTTGGAATTTCATTAAAGACATTTTACTCATTTTTCCTACAGTGTGTTCTTGTCATCTTCTTTGCCAAATTCCATGGATGGCAGACACTTTTCAGGATTAATGAATAATGATAACATCATTAGTCACTATCTCAAGATCCAATAATCCTTTAAAGGAGTGACGTGAAAGTCAATAGGTAAATGAGAAAAGGCTTTTAAATTGCTTCCTGTCTCTAACAAGTCAATAAAGGCCCTCAGCGGGAGGGTCAGCATCTCTGTGTCTCAGTGTAACAGCAGGTGAGCCTTCTCAGGACAGGACACAAGCACACCTGAGAGACAGGAATGTTTCAAGCTACTTCCAGGCTGACCTGCAAAAGTGGTTTCTTTCTAACTCAGGGTGGAAAGCTGCATGGAAAGGATACTGCCTTGTCTTTATTTCTAATTGACATCTAAAAAATTATCTCTGGTCTCTACCATCATCATTGAAGGAGGAATTGCAGATGATACCAAACTGGGAGGAAGAGTCGCTGCACTGGAGTACAGGGCTGCTGGTGATAAAGACCTAGAACAGCTTTATCTCCTTCAAAAACAGGGTAAATGGGATTGAAGAAGTGGACAATGGATGTGGGAGTTGAAGAGCTGGGCTGCTATTAGCAAAATACTCATGTCTCATTCCAGCCATTTGCACCCCTACACCTTGGGCTGTGGAGCTGTAAATTCTACACCAAGTAGGACTACAACATTAGAGAAAAGTAAACTACCATGAAGGCATAAGGAAATGTTTCTGCTTGTTTAGAGACAAGGTAGGTTCCTCACACATGTCCCTTTCTCCAGGGCTTTTCCTTGACAGTTTGAAACAAAGGAGCTCCATCATTCCATGCGGCTGAAGATGGCTCTGTATCACACCCAGGGCTCTCTCCTTGCAGGAAAAGCTGCCTTGTAATTTCTGACTATGTCTAAAGTGAAGAAAGTCCATTCTTGACAGTCTTTTTAATTTTTTCTCAGATGACTAAATTACCAGGGCAGCTTGTTAGGACATTTTCACCCCCCCACCTCCGCCCCATCTTCACCCTTAGGCAATTTGATTTAATTGAGTAGCTACACATTGGGAAAGCTGGGACATCTCTGAAGTCCAGTGTGGAAGGTAGTTCGTGTCAGTGCTTTAGGAACAAGAACTGAATGAAGGATTAATCCCCTGTATATAACAGAGCTCCTCTGGTGCCAGTCAGCAGGCTGGCTTTGGTTAGGATGGGTCTGCTGGGCATGTGACTTTGCTTAGGGAGTGGGGATAAAAGGTTTTCATAGCAGTCTGTGCAGCCACCAACCACTTCCTTTGCTTTTGCAAGTCCAGGCACCAGCAGCAGACACCAGCACGTCCATGTTCATCTCAGGGCAGGGAGTGGAGAGCTTGGATCCCACTTCCATCACCAGGACAGCCAGAAACCAAAGCACTTTCAACACTCATTTGTGAAAATCCAGATATGTTGTCTCTTTGTATCCACTTTTCTTCAAGGGAAAACAATAATGCTTATACCTACCTCTTACTTAGCATGGCATCCAGGCACTTCAGAGCACTTGGCATTGATAGATATTGTTATAACCAATTAAATATACTTACAGAGGTTCCTCTACATTTATTCCACAAGTTTTTAAAAACAATTACCTCTTTTCTCATTTCCTTAACTGTGAGATCAGAAACCAGAAGTCAGTTGTTATCTCACAGAGGTTTTAAAGTAGAGGCATTTACTGTAGTGATTCAAAATGCCATCCCTGACCTTGGACTACTTGGTAGCAATTAAACTATGTGTTTAATTTCCTGAAGTATTAGGAAATATGTTAAAATGGAAGAATGCTTTTTCACTATGTCCTGTACAAAAATATTCTTTTCATTCATAAGCCACAACCTTACTGCAATTTCCTTGGTTTTCTTTCAGGTACCAACCAGAAGTAACCACAGAAGACCAGTATATCAGTGAGAATATTTATTTCATTGCAATTAGTCATGTTTTCAGTTTGATTGAGACTTTTCCTGTAGGACTCACTAACAAGAATTACCAACCTGGAAATTAAAGGGACAGGATATAGCCATAAATTTTCATGAACATGTAATATCATTCTGTGCTGGATTTTTTCCAATTGAGTCAGGTCTGTGCAGATTGTGGAAGAGAAAACAGAATGGCAATTTCATTCCGACGTAAATGGGTAAATAGGGATATGGTAATAGATTGAAGCTCATTAAGGAGTTGGCTTCATAGCTGTTGTCAGCCTCTGGTTTGTAAATGGGTGACACTGGGCCAATGTACATTTTCAGCACCATACAGAAAGTAACTAGTAATAGAAAAAATATTTTGGACATAAATTCAAAGAAGAAACATCTAATTATAGATATACCGAATGGTAAATGTAATTATTAAAAGATTCCTCTGTTACAACTGTAGCAAACTTTTCTGAAAGTATTTAAAAATATTTTTCATCAGTCCTGCAAGACTGACTGTGTTCATACATATATATGTGTATATACAAACACACATATGCACCATAACTGCTCCCACTCAATTTGTCATTAGCAAATGCCTGCCAGTGCTAAAAGTACTAAGAGGACATTCATCATGTTGAATTAAAGTCATTCAAAGGAAATTGCAAAATGGAGCTTTGTGAGAAGACAGAATGGAATAGAAAATGTAAAAAGGTCTCTCACCCCCTTCCCTTTTGCCTCTCCATTCTGTAGTGTCTTTCCTGCTGTACTGCTTTTCATTCTTCTGTTCTCTATTGCCCTTCTAAATCCTGTGCTACTCCCACCCATTCTCTCCCTCTGCTTTCACACTAACTAGCAGCATGTCCTTTCATGCTCCCGTCAAGCCTGGGCAAGTGGCAAATGCTCGCTTTCTCAGGCACACTGACTTTTCTCATTGTTCATAGCTGAAAAGGTGCAACTGTGCTGGCTTTTCAAGGCATTGTTTCAGATGGGATTTTTGAGGGTGATGAATCAGACTCATTTTGTTCTCTAGTCACCGCACTGCAGCTTTGATGTTTCTGTTCTTCCCAGTAACATGTCAATGACGATATCTTTTCTGCAATATAACACCATACCAGACAGTCTGATGGAGGGATAGGTTCATGACATGACTACTACCAGGTGTTAATGCTATTTTGACAGCAGTAAAATCTGTGTCTGTCACTCCATCTGTAATAAACAGGAGGTGATGTCACATCATTTCTATGCAGGCCCACAGCAAGGACTAAAGAACATGATGCTAAACTTATGTGTGGCACTAAACATTGTGGAGCTACACCATTACTTGAGCTTCATCTGATTCATCTTATGATAAAAAATGAGCATGCAGTAATTGAGTAAATGTTTGCAAATATTTTGCCACTGAATTTAAATCACAGATTTATTGCAATAATAAACATGAGAGTGCATCTTGATAGTTTGTTAATTGAGTCTGTGGGTGGTTAGCCTTTTATTTTTATTCAGAGGATTCTGTATGTGAAATCACATGATTTAGTTATTTTGTCTGTAGTAAGAACACTGACCATGTTCATCAGCTTTAAAAAGTGATCTTCACTCTTTTTGAAATCGTAGAACAATAACATCAGTTACCATACAGAGTTTTGTTTGTTCAAATTGAATATGCATGAGAAGCTGTCTAGAGAAAGCTAGGCAAGCCAACATTTCTGTTAAAATGCTAAGGAATTCGTGAAGTTAGAAGCAATCTTTAAGTATTTTAACAGAGCAAAATTTGGTATTGAGTTAGTTCATGAAAAAGCCACTCTAACATTCCACCATCAATATTAAAACTTGGAAGATAAATCTCCCTGCAGACAAAAAAAAGTAATGATTGGCTTGATCTAGCCTCATCAGCTGGAACACAATAACCACACTATTCCCAGCCATTGTTGAAAGACTCTTAAATTTGCATTTCCAGAATAGGAGATGACAGCACAGTTTATAATGCTGTCTCCATTTACACGAGGGATCAGGGACCTGGAGATTAAGGCTTTTCAGGATGGGAGAACAAAGAGAAGAGCTGCACAGAGCAGTGGCTTCTCTGTCAGGGTTATGGGCTGCAGGAGTCCAGGCTGCAGGATCTGCCGGAGTGTCTCTTGAATTTTGGAGAACTGTCACCTTTCTGCTCCCATGGCTGTTTCTGATCCAGTTCCAAAACACATAGCCCACTGCTGATTTTTATCTCATTTTCTACTGACACAACTGGCACAAGTCCTCTTTTGATCTGTGAGATCAGAAACAGATGTTGGGTAATTTCGCTTGATGATTTGAGGACAGGATTTGGTAATGCTGGATTTACAGATGAACTTGCTGTTAAAGATTTTTGCAGCCTGAATGATTCTCTGATTTACAGGTAGGGACCCAGCAGACAGATCCAGGCACCTCCTGATCTAACAGGAAGCCTGAAAGGTCATCCCATCATGCTTGTGTCACAGACTATGGGACCATCCTTAACACCATGTGATTAAGGCACCTTTATTTATATGTGATAGTTATTTTTTCTAACCAAGCACCAAGGGAGAAACTCATTCTATGATTCTTTTGTAACAGAAAACTATTCAGCTGTGTGCATTTTTTTGTAAAACAAGACCATTCTCTTTGCTTTTCCTCAGCAAAGTGCTCAGTACCTCACCATGTGATTACAAACTCAGGAAGCAGAGAGCAGACAGTGAAAATGAAGGTCTGAGCCAGTGTCAAGACACTGTGCACTCTCAGATCCCTTTGGAATCAGTGGAGATCTACTCAAAGCTGATGGTGGAGCCCAGCAGGCAGTTGAAGTTCCATGAACCATGTTCAAGCAGACAAGAGGGCTGGGATTCATTTGCCCAAACCCAGACATCTAGTATCAGCTGAGGTGCTGTGAAGGACCTTCCTTGGGCTCTTGAAGGCACTTCAGAAAGGCTCATGTGTTCCCTAGAGTGTATTTGCCATCCCCTGCGGATGTCTCAGACAGCTCACCCTGTCTGGACATGCTCCTGGACAACCTGCTTCAACTGGCTGTTCTTGAGCAGAGGGATTGAACCGGGGGATTTCAAAAGGTTTCTTCCAACCAAAATGATACTGTGTTCTCAGGTGGAAACAAATTCCAGTGCACTGGGCACCTGAAAGTTCTGCTCTGCCAAAATCCACTGGTAGTGATTCAGCTTGATTCATCTGAGGATGTGTAGGAGAGCACCCCAAGAGATGCCCTTCATCTCTCTGGGACCAGCAGATACAGAACAGCACTTAGGGGAAATATGCATCATTTCGTGCCAGGCCAGGCACCCTCACCATCTCAGGTGCACTGGGAACTAACATTTGAGTGACTGACTTCTCAGTAGTCATGTCTTTTGAAAAGTTATATAGCCAAGAGTCCAGGTGGAAAAATCTTTCCATCCAGAATTAGTTCCTTCCATGGTAAGACAACTCCTTGCTATGATATTGTGCATCTGCTTAGAGTGTGCTACACTTTGCACTTTATGCTTTTGTCTTGCTTTTCTCTGTTACATTAACCAAAACCAAGCTACCTGGAACTTCCTTGCTATGCTTGTATTTGACCAAGCCATCTCTAAACCTTTCCTTGGACAAACTAGAAAAAAAAACAAAACCAAAACAAACAAACAAAAAACCAACCAAACAAAACAAAACAGAAACAACAGTCAATCCAATTTTTAAAAAAAATTATTTAAGGCAGATCTTTCAAACTGCAGCCTTTCATTCCTGCAGCCTTTACCATGACAGCTTTTTGAGTCATTAAATAATAGAGTGTTGGAAGATCCCCCTATCCTCACACATCCCTACTGTGATGCTGTGTATCTTTTGTCACCTGATCAGAATGAGGCAGATGAGCTAACAATAGAATGCTGGTGGTCTTTCACTGGAGTAAGCAATGTTTTCCATTAAATTGTAGCAGTGGTACAGTCTGAACAGGAGAGAAAGCACTGGAATCATATTAATGATGAGAAAAGCTGTTTTCACTCTATTAGCTGTTTATAAATGAAGTAATACTTAGAAACATGCACCCCAAATGTCCATCGCCCTCCCTCACTGACTGTTCAGTGGGAATAAATCTCATTTTCTTGTACTAAACATTTTCTCACACAGTGATAACGCAACACAAGGAAATGCCCCATACATCCTCCTGAGCAGAAGAGAAGCTGCAGCACTGGGTTGCAGATGAAAGGTTTTAGGTAAAACCTCACTGTAAGACACATTTCCTGTCCTGCAGCCTACTGCCAAAATCCCTGTCTTTCCACTGCAGATGGAAGTGGCTTCTCCTCATCACAGGACTGATGTACAGGAGATCCTTTGTGTTTTGTTGCATCATGTGTCTTGGATTGATGTAACAGTGAATTAGGTTGAAATCTGGGATTTCATATTAGTTTGTTGCACTCCATTTCTAATTGCAGGCTGCCCAAGAATCAGCAGTGTTGGACTGCTCCATAATATTTTTACCTTGCTGCTCAAAATTAAATTTTTCAGTCCAGAAAATGTACCAATTTGGATGAGAAAGCTCAGCCCATAAGGGAGTTTCCAGGAAATTATCTCCCTCTCCCCCACGTCTATGTCATCACTGTTATCTCATTTACCCTGGAACAGTAAGAAATGTAGAGGAATCCAGTTATCTCACTTTATTTCCCTTGGTGGATGTGACAGAGTATCTTGCGACCTATCAAGCGGCTCAAAGCAATGTGGGGATTTCAGCAAGCAGCCAGTTTACTTACAAGTGGTTACAACTTCTTTAGTCACATTGAACGAGGCTTTTTATTTTTCCCTCTAAAACTGCTGAAGATAGAGAGCCATGAGCTTTCCAGGGTGGCACATGTTACCACATGACAGCTTAGCCAACAAAGCCAAGTGTCACTGTTGCATGCACTGACACCTGCAAGTCTCGGTCATGGACCCAAACATTATCACACTGGGGCTATCTACAACGCTGTGATTAAAAAAGTATTCCTCTCCAAAAAAACATTTGCCATCCCTAAGGTTTAGCTGAAGGAAAAATGTTGAGTCTCCTAGGCTAAGACTTTCTCCTAAGACTTTCCTCTTACTGTGGGGTTTGTACTTTGAGCCTCATGGAATTTTGGGCAATAGTGTTTTCTGTATGGAGAGTAGGAAGGGACAGATCTCTTTTGGGGGAATATCAGAAACAACCATCCTTTGCCACCCACCTGCTCACTGCCAACCAAGGCTTAGAGGGCAGTCAGATGAGTGGAGGGAAGAAGAGAGACTTGGATGTGTTTCCTGACCACTCTCGGGTGGCTGAGCCAAGCCCTGCTCTGAGCCAAGCCTGCACGCACCCTCTCCAGCCAGCCCCCAGATGCTCATTAAAGATCTTTATAGCTTCTTTACACCTCCTTTCCAACTCAGAAACATTCTGCAGTCGCTTTGTGCAGGTGAATTGCATCAGGTATGGGAGAGCTCACTTTAATGCATCTTTGAGTTGCTCAGGTCCCATGTGAACAGCCGTGACAGTAGGAGCCCCAACATGAGGAGGACAATAACAGCTCCAATGTGCAAGGATGAAGTCCAGCTGGCAGCTGCTGTCACTCCTCCAGCCAAGGCAGTACAAATGTGCCCTATATGAGTCACAGCAGGGATGATGTTGTACGGCAGCAATTAATTTGTTTCTAAGGCAAACGAGTCCAAATGGTAAAGGCTTTTGCGAATGGAATTTACTGTTCCAATGCAAATAAGGAACTGGCAAACAATAACCACTCCAGCCTGAAAGCCCAGCCAGCAATTGGTTGACATTTGGGCTGCAGAGAGTTTGCAGATTCCCCATGAGTTGGAGAGGAGCTGTGTTTTGCAGCAACAATTGATTTATTACTGTGACAACGAGTAGAAATAGAAGGACCTGCTGGCAGAGAAGGGTGTGATTTGTTCCTTTGCAAACAAGCAAGCAGTGTCCAGCTGGCCAATGGCCATTCCCAAGCAAAAGCCCAGGGGAGGATGCAGGTTTTATCTCTTCTCTGCTTGAGTTTTGCCCGATAAACAGTGACTGAACTTGGGTGGTTTTTTGTTTTTTTTTTATTGTACAAAAACAGACTTGTAATTAGTAATGTTTCTACAAAGTGAGTAAGTAAGGGAAATGCAAAGGCCAGACTGGCTTCTCGATATTTCACTTCTCAAGCAGTAGGATGACATTTTATCTGTTATTCACGAGCAGAAAATCACTCTCATTTGTACTGCAGCAGCTCCTGTAAGGACCAATCAAGGTCCCATTGTGCTGATGCCTGATTGGTGGCCGTGAGCAGAAAATTGCCGGTGCCTGCTTGGATGCAGTTCAGAAACATCCATTTTTTTGCCATGTAAGGTTTAACACGAGCACATTCTGATCAGCAAAGCACGTAAGTGCACGTTTAAAGCAATCTCTTTCCAGCCAAAAGCTTCAGTGTTTCTGTCCTCTCAGAGAGAGGGGAGTTTAAACATGTGCAAAAATGTTCAGCTGGGGCTGAGAGTTCAGACAGGGCTGTTGCATATGGACCTTGTATCTTCTGAGTGATCCACGTATAGGAGTTTTGTTTTGGTGCAGGGTTGGGGGGTGAAGGGACATGTCCAAGTGAAGTTTTGAGCCAGTTTATTTTCTCTCCTGGGCATGTTCGAGTCTGCCCCACTGAACTGACACTGTTCAGAGAGCTGCACTAGTGGGACCACACGAGTCACTTGAGAAATGTGTCATGGGTGTGAGCATCAAGAGAGAGGAATCATTTGCATTTTCTGAAACAAAACATTGAAGTGTAGTAGACTGAAATTAAGGTACAAAAAATGAGGGTGAATGAGAACAAAAACATGCCAGTGAGAAGAACTGGCGTATTATGGAGTAACCTTGATGGAACAAAGGAAGAAACCAAAATGGCATGTAGCATTTCATGGTGGTTAATCTGGTACAGACTAAGTCAGAAGGATTAATTCTTTACTGATTGACAATGGACAAGCTGAGACTTCAGGGATATGAGTAGTTAAAATCAGTGTAAGACAAAGAATACATCATTTATGTGAATATGGCGAAGAACATTTGTGGTGTATCATTTTTGCTGTAAAAATAATAATAAGAAAAAATCAACAGAGACCAATAGCTAGCTACAACAACTTCACATTCTGGATATTGTATAAAATAGCCATTATTTACTATGCTAGTAAGCCTGGAAGACATTGACTTTGTAAAGCTGATAACAGTAATGCAGTGGAAATGTTGTCTGGGCTCAGTGGAGTGCATTGTACTGATAAAGAATTTCCCTGTAATGCTCTTATAGTAATTGAAGCTGCAGTTTGTCTCTTGCATGGTAAAACAGTCTGAGGCTGGCAGAAGGTTTACTAAAACTTCCTTTTGCAGTGCCGAGCAATTTGCTGCCTTCGTCCAGTGACTGCTCTCCTGAGTTTCCAGGGCTTTGCGAGCCCTAACACAGAGCCTGTGAGCTCTAGTACAGACTCTAATGAATATAGATCATTTGCATTTTACTGTTGTGGAACGTACAGGTTACTTCCTTCTAGAACAGGGAATCACAGCATGTCATACTTAAAACCCAAAGCACTGGGGTCAGCATTTGTGTGCCTCATTATCAATGAAATCAGTAAAGTGATGCACTAAAAATAAGAGGATTTTTGTAGGCACATACAGCATAGTATTCAGTCTTTGTTTCCATTTTCAGATTTAATTTTTAAAGAAACTTCTCTACTTACACTCCTCTAAAGATTTCCCTTTCTTTCTGCTTCTATTATATATCTTTAACTGGCCAGGATGATTTAGCACTACTTGACCGTCAGCAGGTTAAAAAGATATTCAAGGTTACCTTTACATGGGAAGACAAAAAGCAACTTTAAGACACTGGTAGCTTTCTCACCTACATATGAAAGCAGCAAGAAAAGAAACAATTAAATGGCACAGCTTCTCCTGGAGCTCTCAGACCTTTCCATCATTTTCATTTTCCTCTTAGCAATTTACACAAGCCTGCTTTGTACTTTAGCCTGGCTCACTTGGCTTCATCATTCCCTATAAAATTCCTAAGGCAGGCAAAGCTCCCACTGAATTCAAGCCTAATACAGTTCATTGCAGGAAGAGAAACCAATTTTGGTTTTAGTGAGATAGCTACAGCTGAAGCAAGTGTATTTAAGATACATTGTCCTGAGTTGACTTTCACACTAGTGTTATGTTCCTGCAACTCTCTGTAAAGTTTGATTTACACCAGGCAGTGCAGAATCTACTACCCACATCATTAGGGACCCTCTGCCTCAAAGAGAAAGTGTCTTGTGAAAGTTGGTGTGGAAGGAAAAGTTGATATTCCCAAATGGACAGTTTAGGTAAATAGTTGAATGGAGAACGAGCCAGTTCCTTGGAAACCTAGCTGGGTAGCAAGTGCATTTTCATGTGCTTGTGCCCACTGTTCTACCTGTGTGAGTAAGGAATTGCAAGGTTTTTTGGTGGATATAGGACTGAGGGCTGAGTTGAGAGGGAAGAGGGAGGAAGTATTTCTGCCTAGCATAATTCACAGGGGACACTGTTCTATTTGTTTGAGCATGTCTGGCAATGCAGATGTGGCTGGAAGAGCGTTGTGGGGTTTTTTCACAGAATCACAGAATATTCTGAGTTGGAAGGGACCCACCAGGATCATCAAGTTCAACTATTAAGTGAAAGGCCCATATGGGGATCAAACCCACAACCTTGGCATTATTAGTACACTGCTCTAACCAGCTGAGGTAATCTCAGTGGATTTGTGTCTTTTATTATAGCTAATTGTTAATTTCTATTCCTTAACCCCTACTTTTATGGATATTTGAATGCTCTGTTTCAACAAACACCTGTTTGTGACTTTTATTCTGTTTCAGGTGAGCATTTTGGGTAGTTATTTGAAAAACCCATATGTAGAGGATACTTGAGATTGAAAACAGTCTTGGTTTATCCTTCTTAGCATTTTTGTCAGGTACATTCAAATAGTACATTAGGCAAAAAGAAGTCTACCCAAATGGTTACTGAGACAGCATCAGTGTCAGCTTCACTGCAAAAAGTGATGAGTGCTCTCTGCACAGCGAGGGACAGATGGACCATGATGCCTGGTCCTCAGCCCTACTCCTCTGTGAGAGGAGCTGTCTCTGCCTCCCCATGTTCACATCCCCCTCGACCCATGCACAAACCAGAGAGGGCATTTCAATCAACCTTGAGTGGCAGTGCCACACCTGCAGGACTGAGCGGCTCTCCCACATGCAGTGGTGTTCTGCTATTTCCCATCATTTTGGTGGGTTTTGGTTTTTTTTTTTTAAGTCCCTTCAAATGGTATTCACACGTCAGTCCAGCAATAAAACCCTAGCTGTTGATGGCGGTTTCTGCCTGAACCTGAGCATGTCTCCAAAGTGAAGGTGGCTGTGACCTGCCGGTCAGAGTGTGGTGTGGGCTGGTGTGTTAAACATCTATCTCTTCCCTAAGACTAATGCTGTGTATCACTAAACATCCCAGCTGTCTCCCACACTTCTTGAAGCAATTTCCACTCTATTAAGTTCTACTATTTATGGTGTCCAGGAAGCTAGAAACAGGCTTCATTTTACCTAGAGTTTAGCAATCACCACCAATTTACCATTGGGTGTGTTATTAAATTAAGGCTATTGAATCAGATTCTCCTGGCAACTATTTGATGTCAAACCTGGATTAATCCTGAATTTACAGCTGTGATGATGCTAGTTAGAAACTAAAAGTTTTTTGCTTCATGTTTTAACTTTGTATATTACAGGCTGGTTTAAAGATTCAAAGTTTTCTAGAAGCAGCCAGGGCTGGCTGCTAGGGCAGATGTCCCACAGGATAACCTCTCCAGAGGGTAATTTGATCTGCTCATTGTGCTCTGAAATTGCTTGCATGGTAAACTGAGGAACCTCTATAAGAGAAGGGATATCAGGTAAAATTAAAGTAGCTCTGTTTTGTTCTCCATAATTCTGATCAATGGGCTTTCCATAGAAGAGTACATTTCCTTCCCAGACTCCCAATTTCTTATGGAAATAGTGACCCTTTTCCTTCATACACCTGTGAGTCCAAAGAAGAGTCCTTATGTGGCAACGTAAGGAGAGATCCAGGTGGTTTATTCAGATTTTTCTGCACTTGGATGTATTCTGGCTATCCCAGTCTTGGTTCCCAGGTGTGGGCTATTAAATACCAGGGACAGGGCTCCCCTGAGAGGCAGTTGTGTTACAGAGTTTCCCATTTGTGTCTGGAGATGGTCTCACTGGGAATGCCTTGCATTCATTAATTTAATTGCACAGACTCAGCCAAAGTGCCCACGAAGTGGTTGGGAAGAGTTGGATGTGGGGAAGGCACTGCTGGGTAGAGTGGTACAGCCTGTGCCCATCCCACCCCCCAGGGCACAGAAATGAAACTTGCAACCAGCATGGTGCAGTTTCCCCTTTGGAAAGACACCAGAGCTTGTCCTAACTTTACACTTGAGAAAGTCCTGTGTCAAAGAGTGGGGACACCAGAGCCTTTGGATTTTGTTGCTTATTCTCTGAGAAAGGGCAGCTCTAACCCTCGCTTTCCACCCCCAAGACTTCCAAATTTTTAAATCCTTTTCTTTTTTTAGACTAACTTGTAATAAAGGAAAATCGGCTCTGGTGTGTTGTGTAGAATATTAAAACAATAGAAAACAAACAACCCCTAGATCCCTCCATTCTTTAAGGAGTGGAGCCTTTTGTTCATCCCTGATTTCAAAGCCAGTGTTTCTGGATCTGCAAGAGGTGTCTCCCCAGGGACCCAGAAAGCCTCTTGCTTTGCACCATCAGGATTATATGTGTTCAATACCCCCTGCTCCTCTCCAGTCCCAGCCTGCCCTGTCCTTCCACCACTGCCCGTGTCTCCTCCTGCTCCTGCAGGGTTTCCACACCATGAGCAAGGCAAATAGGCAGGAATCCATCCTGCCCACCTGCAGAGTTTTAAGAACATATAACTTACAGCAACAAATCCAACGAGTAAGGTCCCTAGTACAACAAGACACACTGAGACCAGTCTGGGCTAGAGAGGCACCAAGGTGGTCTCAAAACTTACCACACTGGCAGACCATCGGCAGAACCTGGTGCTCAAAGGCGTAACTCATTGGAGAAATTAGCCCATACACGTATTTATGATAAAAGAGGCTTATTTTTTATTTAATGTCAGGTTAAATAAATCACAAAGCATGGCGGTGAGGATTTAGCACTTTCAGTGCTAAACCATATTACTTAGCATTAACACAGTGCTTTCCTCGTTCAGGAAAAAGCTTTTGCTAACTTAATTCACTCTCAGCTACCCTCTGCATGTCATGAGGGAAGTCAGGAGGATTTAATATTCCTGCTGATAGATAAGTCTGGGCTCACATAGCTTTGTTAGCTTCCCTCTTCTCCCATGCTCAGCACACCAGCTGAGTCAATTTTTGATGGTTTGCAGCCCATACTTGTGACCTGGAAGTCTCAAGCAGTGCAAGGGACAGGATCCTGTCCCTTAGATGAGAGCTGGCTGTGGTCCTGGCCAGGCAACCTGGGAGAGGAGCTGAGGCTGTTGGCAAGCAAGGAATAGGTCTCAGCAAATGAGACAGAGTGAGAGAGCAGTTCTAGAGGCTAAGAGCTGGGATGTGGAGGGGAGGATGGGGAAGCAGGGGTGCTTGGGCCAAGGAGGCACTTGGATTGGCTGTTTGTCTTAGGCAGGAGAGAATATAAGACACATGCCGCTGGAAGGATTCGGGTACAGAAATGTTTAGAGATTATTTGAATTATCTTACTTGATGGAGGTATGTAAGGCACAACTTGGTAACAGGCTGGGGAAAAGGGTATTAGGTCTGGCACAGGGCTGGGACATGGGGATACCAAGTAGGTGTCCCTGGAGATGAGCAATTTGAGGTGTGAGGAGTAATGCTGGGAAAGGTCTTCAACCCAGGGAAGCAGGGGCTGATTTCCATGCCAGGAGAGGTACAGGGTGGGTGGTGCTCCTGGGGAGTAGCTGCCCTTCCCTGAACACCTGCCCAGCCCCTCCTGCTCCCTGCTCCCAGCAGGACAGGGCGCTCCCCACCAGCAGGCACATACCCCTCTGCCAGGGGCAGGGGCAAACAAGGTGCCAGGAAAGAGCACAGAGCCCATCCCTCAGCTCTGTGCCCCTCTAGTCACTGCTCCTCTGCAGTGGATGCCACAGGCCCACTGCTTGCACACATCCCAGGAAAAGAGTCCCAAAGACCTGCGGGGGGATCTTGGGGGTGAGGTGCCCAGGAATGGGTCATGGCTCATGTTGCTGCGTTTCACCTGGGCAAGGGGTGGCTCAGCACAAAAGGGAACAAAAAAGGACAGCTACTCTAGCCCTGTAAACATTTGGGATGGTCCTTCTAATGTATGTAAATATTTCTGTGTGCCAGTGCCCCCCTTCCCTTCAAGCTGACATAGCTTCTAGTTTCAATGGATTTCTCAGGTAGAGACCAGACCCATTACACATACAGATTTTACACCAACCAAATTTAGGATTATATAGATGGCACTTGCTTTTGGAAAGGATAGTACATATGCACTGGTGTTGATTAATTAGTATATTAATTAATGAAGAAGATACTGATTAGTGCCTACTGCTTCTGTAAAATAACATTTACAAAGTCATGCAGTTATTGTAGGGGAGGGATGTATTATTTTAAAAAATAACCTAATAATATGTTTATTCAGCTAGATATTTTTACCAAAAATCAGTTGGAGATAATACCATTTTTACTGAAATTTTCTGTGCACTTATTTTCAAAGAGTTAAAGTTTCTTATTTAGAAGTACTCAGTTTAACTTCCCTATAAACTTCCCTTGATTTGGTAGTGAATTAAAGATACCACGATTTAACTTCCAGCTACTTGATTATAAATCCTTCCTGAAAGATCCCTGCATATATAAGCCATGCTGTAATTAATAGCTAGAAAAAATATTTTTAACTTTGCTCCTTAAAATACATTGATTCTGTTCTGCATCTCTGCTCAAAATATAGCTACATGTCCCATTGAAAATGACACTTTTTCTGGAAAGAGGAACAGAAACCTATCCAGAAAATTGACCCCAAAGTACTTTTTACAAAATGAAGCCATTTATTCACTCTAATATTCGGCACACAGTACATGCTGATACTTTCAGGATCTCTAGGCTCGAACTGCTTGTAACACTTTGCTGTAAGCCTGAATCTAATACAAGTGAGAGGCTGCTTTAATTCTTTTAAGGAGCAGTTCCCCTAGCTGCAAAGGCATTGAAGAGAGCCTGGAAGACACAATCTGTGTGATGCTGCTCTTTATTGTCACAGGTACAAAGTTCTGATGTGGCAATGCTGCACATTCAGGTCATTGAACATTTACGGATCAGGAAGGACTTTTCAGTCTCTGAAATGGTTACAAATGGTTTTTGTCAGAGCACACTCAATATAAGCAGTCTGATCTCAGTGGAGTCCTACTATTTTATTTTGGATTAATAATGGTAAAGTCTTACCAACTCTTGATGGAGAAGCCATGGGGTTAATTTATATTCATGTTGGAAAAACAAAGCAGTGCTCCCTCCCAACTCTGACAGATCTGCGAGTCCCTTCCATAGCTGATTGTCAGGTTGTCCCAATCTGTAGCTTAGCACTGACAACAGCTCACAGTTTATTTGCAGCTTTGAAGCCTGGTCCTATAGTGTTTCTCTTCTGACAGGAGATGAATAAAGGTGTCACTGTGGGAGACTTTTATCCGGCTGCTATAAAAAGGAGTCTCTTTGCCTTCCCTTGAAAGATCCTCTAGTTCACTTTTGGAGCCTGCGACTTTCCCCTCAGCAGAGCTTAGCTCCATCAGCTCCAATTCATGTTTGGCAGCTGTTTCTAAAACTCTCTGTTTGTTGTAATACCTGACAAAGTTGTTAATGATGGGATGGATTGGGAGGGCGATCGCTATCACTCCACAAAGAAAACTGATGGCAGCATTCAGTTTTCCTAGTGTTGTTTTAGGGTAAATATCTCCATATCCAACTGTGGTCATAGTAATGATTGCCCACCAAAATGACTGAGGAATGCTTTTAAATAAAGTTTCGGGGTGACTTTGCTCCATGGTATAACCTAGGGCAGAAAAGACAAAGATCCCAACAGCTAAGTACATGAGGAGCAGCCCAAGCTCCTTAAAGCTGCGTTTCAGTGCATAGGTTAGGGTCTGGAGACCCGAGGAATGCCGTGCAAGCTTGAAAATCCTTGCGATCCTCATGATGCGCAGTGCCTGGACAGCCTGCTGGACATTGCTCAGCTCCATCAGCTTGGCTCCCAGGTGGGTCAAGGTCAGGCTGACGTAGAAAGGAAGTATTGCTAGCACATCAACAATGTTCATGAAAGAAAGGGCAAAGTGGAATTTGTTGGGCGAGGAGATCAGCCTCAGCACATACTCCATGGTGAACCAGCCTATGCAGGCTGTCTCAATGCTGTCCAGGGTCGGGTGCTCCATACGGTTCCCCTCGGCATCTACGACCTGCAGGTCTGGGATGGTCCCCACACACATCACAACAGAGGAGATCAAAATAAACAGAAAGGACAGGACAGCAATCACTCTAGCTGGATAGGATGATTCTGGCTTCTCCAGAAATTTCCAGATGCATTTTTGGCACCTTTTCCAACGACTTTCTGAGGCATCTACTCCCAAGTCATCCAGAATGAGTTGCACCCTTCTGGCTATTTCTTCCAGTTCCTCCTTTTTTTCACTTAGGTGAGTTTTGCAGCAGTCATCTAAAAATTTCAGATCCACTTTCCAAAATTCCATTTCATTCTTGAAACATATGGGGCATATTCCTTTCTTCATGTGAATTTCCCCAAAGTAGTACACATCAATAATGCATTTGAAAGCATCTGGATCTCTGTCAAAATAAAACTCTCTCTTTCCAGGATCATAGTCATCACAGAGGGAGAATATGCTGTCGTATCCCCCCGATAAACAATTGACCAGCTCTGCCAGCCGTGTTTCTGGGTACTGATTCAGGTTATCTCCGTAGAACACCTGCCTCACCCCACCGACATTGACCACAATCTCCATTTCTTCACTTCTTTCTGATCCATCAGAGTCCACATCTGGAAACCTAGAGTCACCTGCCATTTTATAATTGTGTTGGATTTTGTTTGATTTTTAGCCCGTCGTTTGGCTTCACAGCTTTGTGGTTTTAATCTGTCATGAAAGCAAATCAGCACTGAGCCAGCCCTGTTACAGCCCTGTTACAAATGTCACCAAACTGACCCGGAGTCGTGGTGGGAAAGGTTACTGATAGAAACCTGCAGTCGGGAAAGCCTGGTGAGGAATGCAACAAGCTGCAGGGAAAAGACAAGTCATCGGGCTGCTGTGCCTGCAAGCAGGATGTTAGAAAGCTCCAGCAGACTGGAAAGAGAAGAAACCAGTTAATAAAACTCACCACTCTGTTCAGTGCTCGACAGTCTGTTCAGGTCCCATTCTCTCTCTAAAAGTGATATCTATTCACAGCGTGGAAGTCACGGCAGAGGAATAAATCCTGAGCTCTGATTAAGGCAACGTGCAGTGAGTGACAGTTCTCAGAGATACAGTCGGCGGGGTGAGCCCACGGGAACTGCCACCGCTTCTCCCTTCGATTCCACAGACTTCCCTAGAAAGCTGCTTTTGAATTTTGCTTCTCTTTCCGTTTTCTGTTTACTTTAAGGTCTTCCAGAGTTCATCTGCTGACTCTCGCACATAGTCAGTCGGTGTAAACACGCAGAGGAGAAACTTGTGCTTGTTTTCCCTTCGCTGTTTCCCAGCACAATAGGGAGCCTAGGCTGCCAGGAGTCCTTTCCAAACTCTACCCTCTCCTGGTGAAACACAGCAAAGCACCAGCTATACAGAAAGCACATCTCAGCTATTTATACGCCTGCCCAGTGGTACAATGATGTGTTTCTATATTGCTAGGAACTTTAAGGAGTTTTTAAAACATTTTTTCATCGCATGCAAAGCATAATCATGTATAAAGTAATTCAGAGCTGCAGAAAGACACACAAACATTTTCTCCAAGCAGAAACCAGAAGAAGCAATACTGTATTTTGGGAATAAATGTATGGCATAAATCTTGCTCTCAGCGGGACTGGAGCAACTCTAGAGCATGTCTGTCCTGTGTCAGGGCATTGAGTCAATGTACATTTGTACAGGTATCTTTGAGAAAGAAGCAGAGACCATAAAGTTTCTGTTGCAGATATGGAGCAAAACTTCCCCTGCACTCTGTGCACGTTTCCCAAAGCTCTATGTCCTCAGTTTTAGCCGTGTCTTCATGACCTGTAGTCAGCTGAGTCTGAGGAGGGTTTGAGTAATTAACATCTATGATGATTTCTCAGTGACTGGTGCTTACCAGAAGTAGTGTTTTATACTACATCTATCTCTTAAAAAGTAGAAGTAGAATAACAAGGATTTCTTTTTAACTTTTTTTTTTCTCTGAATTCCAGGATTTGATGA
This sequence comes from Pomatostomus ruficeps, assembly GCA_013400735.1. NCBI lineage: Eukaryota > Metazoa > Chordata > Aves > Passeriformes > Timaliidae > Pomatostomus > Pomatostomus ruficeps. The sequence goes on from VYZT01053516.1 coordinate 35,455, forward strand.
ACATTTTTTCCCTGGACCTCTACATGTCGTAAACCTACCACCCTTCTCTTAAATTGTTAAATCTGACTTTACAGTTCATTTTAGTGGGTTTAGGAAAACCTACAGCTCATAAGTTAACTTTTTCTGGCCACAGCAGAATGATCTGTATCAGTAAGTTATGATTTTTTCCAATTTACTGGCTTCTGAAAAGCTTCTCAGTGGAGGGGAATAGAGAGGGGCAAATCCAGCTGACAGTTTGCTTCTCCAGGCTCGTGTCCATCCTGGGAGAAAGGTGAGATGTGTGATGTGCCTGCTGTCCTCCTGCTGGTGTCACACAGCCAGGGGGACTCTGCTGAGTACACAGTGTTCCTGCTTCACTGTCTCAGAAGCTTATGGGTGATTAGTAAGAGACTGTGCACCAGACCTCATCTTTGACACGGAGTATGCTCATAGCACCACATACCCAGGAAAGGGGAATATCAGGCCCCAGGAAAGCAGTAATATCTGTTAGTCTACACCTGAGTCATACTGTGAATCTCTGAAGGTTAGTGTCACCTTCGTGTGCTCCTGTGTGCTGCATATTGTGGGTATAATACAAGAAGTCCCTTGAATTTTTTGCCAGGCACATATAAGTTTACTGAGACTTGCAAGCTTCTTGGGACAAGAGAAATACTTTGGAGACCTGGAAAAACCCTCAGGTTTTTTGGTTCATCAGTAAATAATTACCTGCCTGTGGTTTTCCTGCTCACTAACTAGCTTGATTCCAGCAAAAAAAAATTTGAGATGCCAACAGCAGTGACATGCTTGCACAAGAGAAAATGCAGATGGGATTACTTACCCAATCTTGCAAAACAAAACTAAGATCTGGAAAAGTTAGGCTTCACATTTTGTCATGCTGCATGAGCACAGGGAAATATGTTCTGTAGATTTAAATCCTCAGATTTAACCATTTCAGATCCTACTCTCTTTGATCAATGATTCACTCCAGTGACCTTTTGGGTTTTCTCTAGGTAATAAGAAATCAATGCAGGGTCCAGCATGACCAAAGCAGAAACCTTTGTTTCCAAAAAGGCTTTTCTCTCCCCTCAGCCCCCCTCCACTGCCCCCCCCATCCATTTTACAGAAAAAATACCTACAGAAAGGCACCCAGGACATTGTTCAGTTTGAAAGGTGAAATCAGCTCCTTTCAAATGATAAATCTAAGCACATTCTCAAGAGGCTGGAAAGAAACTATTTTTGAAATGCCAGATCAGTCCTTGTAAAGACTTAGTGCGGCTGCTAAAATCCTTGTGCTTTATTCTCCTTCGTCTTGCACCTTTTCAGAGTTCTTTACACCTTTCAGTGTGCCTGTGAAATGTTAGAGATCTGGTAGCATTTTAAATCCACTTGGGCAAATGTAAATGATCCAAAGAACGGTCAGGGAAATCATAATGAATTAAAAACCCTTGTTTTTGTAGCTGAAAAGGGTGACACAGACTTGCTTGACAAATGTTTTGTATCAGATGTATCACAGATCAGCAAACAACAGGAACAGAAAGAATAATTTGCAGCAAATAATTTATTGCAGTAATTCATTTTTCATCCATGAAAAGAAAGCTTCTCTAACCTAAAAATTTCAATAGCTTCTCTAATCTAAAAATTTCAATAGATAATTGTTGCCCTCTAATTCATTTATTACCAGAGTGCTGTAATTATTAGGGATCCTAAATTCAACTTCTGTTGCCTGTGTGAACAGGTCAAGCTGTGCTGTGTCTGCTGGAAGCTATATGTGCTGGCAATTGAATTCCTACAGACCCAACCAGAAACACAGAGAGGTTTTTTTTCTGTGTTGGTCCTTTGGCTCAGAGAATACATGGATTTGAGCTGACAGTTGTGTTAAGTTTTGGCTGTGGTTCAGACAGGCTCCTTAAGGGAGGAGGAGGAGGAGGCTCAACTGGACACCAAGCCCTGCAGCCTGAGGGAATGACTCCGGGGTTGCTGGGCAACCCCACCAAAGGCAGACCCTGCCCCAGCAGTGATGCCCAGCATGTCCCGGGCTGGGGCTAGAACCCCAACAGGGCTTGGTCCACAAGGTGTAGATGGAGCTCAAGTGTGGCTCCCCGGTGACACTGGCTCCTTATGAGGGATGTGGGTGGCACAGAGTACCCACAGTCCAGCATAGGGACCTGTAGTAACAGCAGTCCCCAGAGGATGCTGGCATTCAAGGTTTGGCTCTCTTGTTGACTCCTTTTTGGGAAAGGACTTTTACACCTGAGTTGCTTTGTGCTGGTCTGGGAAGAGAGATCATTCCTCTTGAGCTCTAGTCTGGCTCATACTGCATTCCTGAATCCCAGCCAGCACCTCTGTTCTCCTGTCAGATGCACCGAGCTGTTCCCCACAGAGCTCTGGGCAGTAGCGGTACATAAAGGACTGTGAATGGGTTAGGAGCCAACCTGAGAGAGATAAGATTGGATTCTACTTAGAAAGGGGTGCTTAATACAGAGGCAGGACTTGGACAGCCTCTCTGCAAGCAGGCTGCGATGCAGTCAGCCCCTCCCTCCCCCGAGCACAGCCCTGCCTGCAATGCACGGGACCATCTGACCTCTCCCTTCTTCCAAAATCACAGGCAAGCTCAGGAAAGTTTAGGGACCTGACAAAAGCTGTCCAAGTAAGAAACAGCTAAAGCATGTCTGGCACAGATCCAACCACACTGACCAGCTAACATGGACATTTCCCAGCCATCATGTGGCCATCAGAGACCATTCCCAACAGAGCATTTGCAGGCCACCAGTACTGGAGATTTAAAGGACTTCTTAAAATAGATGGAGACCAGTTGTCAGTTTGCCTCAAAGCCCAGAGACATCCTTGGGCACTTGTAAATCTGGTTACACTCAGTATAACCCTCTCACACACTTCTTCTGTTGTGTCATATTTGTTTTTTAAATGACACTCACAGTACTGGACCTGTGATGGATCCATCAAGAGATCTCAGCATCTAACACACCACTTATTTTCAACTAGATGCATACTGTGGAGAGCCACTCAAGACAAGAACATGTCATCAAAATGTACTATAGAAAAGTCAATCAGAGACCTAAGGGAGGATGGGGAATGGAAATACCTTATTCTACCTCCTTTCCTTGAGGTGTTGTGGGGATAAAGTTTTCAGCCAGTTGCGTGGATACTGCTTCTTCAGCTGACAGCACAATGGTCTGTATGGAAAAAGCACCATGTAATTACTTCATGCCAATCACAAGAAATGGGAAGCAGATAATCTGGAAGGAAGGGAAGCAATGAATGATGTCATTCTGGGCTTCAGAAAGACCAAGTAATCCAGAGCAGCTATTTTGACTACTTTACCAGAGCCAGCTTTAGTAAGAGGCTCGGGGAAGATATTGCTGAAAGAATCCTTTATGGTTTCCAAATCTAAGGAGGATTCTACTGGTTAGTGCAGCAACCTCACAACCTCACTGGAAGATCCAGCACACCCTCTTTGGTAAATTAATCCAGCTACTGTAATATGTTGGTTTATCCTTTATAGCTCAATGTTGCAATTCCATTTTCAAATCACACCTTCTTTTGTCCTTAGAGGACGCTCTACAATAAAGCCAGATGTTTTGACTCATCAAGAACACATGGATTGCATTCCCATGGGTGGTGTAGTTCCCAGCATGGATGTGGTGGCACTGCCATAGCACCAGCACCAACCTCATGCCACTCCCCAGTGTATCTGAAGGGCAACAGGGCATGACCTGATGTCATGAACTGTAACACTAAGGCATGTGGGAGAGGAGTGCTGTGGGCACTGACTGTCTGCAGGAAACCTTCAGGATGCAGTGGCAGCAGCTCATGGTCCCAGCACTGATGTGTGTCTTTGTATGTGTAGCATGTGTAGCCCTGAGCTCCTGGAGTGAATCTGAGCCTCAGCATGAAACATGTCCATCGCCCACTGCTGCTATTTCTGACAACAGATGAGTCTTAAATCCCTTGATATGGGAAAAGTCCCTCAAATGTAAAGCGAGAGAAACAAACTCTCTACTTTTTTTTAAATACATCTCCATGCTTTGTATGATGTTTCTCAATATGTTAGACTTCCTTCAGATTGATATATTAAGAACAAGAGGTTATGAAATATCTGAGCTGAGATGGGTATCTGGACTATAACAGACATGCTAACCTTGCAAATCTGGTTTTATGTGTCTCTTCCCAGCATATTTACATATTTCTTCAAGACTCTTATTTCAAACAAGTCTTTTCCCAGTTTATTTTCCCGTCTCTTAGCTGCTTTGGTTTTTTTTGCAAATTCAAAATATATACATAGACAGTTTATTGTATCAGATCTTTTAATTAATACCTTATTAAAGGACTAGTAATAACTTGCTGCAAATTTCAATTGGCCTTGCTTTCCATTTGACATTAATGAGTCTATTTTTCTGTACAATTAGACTTGCCTTAAGTGACCGCTCAGGAGAACAGCCAAATCTTTGATTTAATGTAAATGACTTTAAATAAATAAAATGTAACCTTCACTGTAAGCAGCTAACAGATGGGTTCAAATTAAGCATATCAGTGAGCCATGAATAGGATGGGAGTTGGAGATGATGTAAAAGATTTAAGAACCTTGGCTTGTTTACAGCATCTCTGTCTTGAGAAAGGACTGGAATTCTGTTTCTTGTTCTTAAACACTGCCATCAACAGCTTTGAAGGTTGTTGCATGTACAAAGAAAAGCAAAAAGCGAGGTGAAAATACTACAGTTGCAGAGACAATGACTTAAAAAATAAGAATTGCATATACATCGAGTATGGCCATGGTCCAAAAATTTGCATGTGCACATGTAATTGGGGGCTGTATCATAGTGAGTAGGTATGAGATGGTTCAATGCAGTTTGCATGGGACCTCAGCTCTGGCATTTCCCAGCTCTGAGTGTCTGCCTCTGCAATCCCACTGCTGACTTTTATCATGACTTGCTGTATATGATTTCCTGCAGGACCCATGATGCACTGGTGCTGCTGCCTGGCAGCTTCCCTGGAGATTTTTAATGTGGTTTTATGTGTTTTTGGGGTTTTTTTTAAAAAAAATTCAACACTGCAGCTCTCTACTCTGCTTGGAGATGGAATAGTGATTAATAATATGCTGTACAATCTATCATTCCTAGTTTTTTGAAAGAGGAGCACATGTAGCAATTTAGTGTGTACCATTTAAAAATAGAATATATTTTTATATAAACTACTATTTTTATTGTGTCCAACCAAAATGAGGAATATAATAAAATAATTCATGGTAAACATGGTCAAAAGTACTCCTATATGTGTGCTCAAAGAAGAAGAAAATATATGTGATAATTTCTAGTATGAAAAAGCTGTAAAGAAAACCTGTTGGAAAAAAAACCCAGAAAACATTTCATCAGTGTGCTGAAACAGAAATAAAAAATAAAATACTTTCATTGATTCTAGAAAACATGGCAGCAGAGAGGAAAATACAGGCTTCAGCAAAGCCTGCAATTCTCAGAGGCTCTTGTAAATACAGCTATAATTTTCCTTCTTTCAGTGAGTGGTAGAAGATGAAGGAGAGGAAGGTGTGTAGGCAGAAGCAGAGGCAGAGTTCATATTTTCAGAATTATGCAATTACCCATGGAGGCATCCTGTGGACATTTGACTTCATCAAACCCTGCAGGACTGAGGGCTGTGGCAGGATGCCCTAGAGCCCCCGGCTGACAGTGACTCCCACAGCTTGCAGGCTCTCTGGGCTTGCTCCCTCCCTGTCCTGTGATAGTCACAGTCCTGCCTGTGGCCAGGAAGGCAGTCAGGGACTGGAGGGTGTGGTATTCCCTGGCCGGCATCCTGCTTGCACAGCCGGCACAGAGTGGAAGCGTTAAAGCATGCAGATTTATGGTGATTAAAGTAGTTTTTTATCAGTAAACATTTCCACTATAGATCAGAGAAAGGAGAACATCAAATGTGCTTTCCCCTTCCCCTGGTGTTCGAATCACTGCTTTCAGAAGTGATGGGATCATGTTCTTACTCTTGTTGCCTTTGAAAAATGAAGTCCAAACCTCTGTGTGACCCAACCTTGACAAACTGCTTTCAGCATCTCACTTTTTGCCTGTGTTCTTCAGCTTTGCTTAGCAAAAGTGTTTGCTGAATTTGAGAGGAATTTACAAAGAATTTTAAGTCAATCAAGACTATACTTTCTGGAGGACAAACAACCTGTCTGAAATTATTTCCTGGCCCTACTCTGGATCTATCATCTGCCACTGGGCAAGTCTTTTGCCTTCTTGCTACTTATCTTAAGATGTTTGGCAACACATCATATTTCTTAATAGCTTACAAAGGAGTTAAATAAAAAAAAAATTTAATTTGACAAACAGATTAGAAATAAGCTTTTACATTGTCTGAATGGCTCTAAAGCTAACCCACATATTTCCAAGTGATTTGTCTAGACAATGGATGAGTCAAGCCTTTTATCCAATCTGTTTTATACAATAATCAGTTCTGCTGAGTTAAGATTTCATTTAACATTACTAAATTGAATGCCTTTCATTACTATGTGCTGTTTAATTTAACATTGTATTGATATCTTGCATACTAATTCACTTTTTGTTCGGGGTAGAGTCATAAGCCCATTCACACAATGTGATACGAACAACACCATCCTTTGTAAGCACTAGTAGTGTCTTCAAAGATGAGACTACAGAATCCAAGATATCCCATTGGGCAAAATAAAAAGGGAGAAGAAGATGAAAGGAAGCTCAGTGATGAATGAGAAATTGTGCTGCTGAAACCTTTCTTTATTACCATTCTCTGTCATTTTCAATTGTTCTGTCCTGGTGAGTAATGAGGACTTCATTGCTTTTGCCTAGTTCCACTGCAAGCTGCTGCTGTGACTAACACAGGTTAATCACAGGACAGGCAGGGGCTCCTCGCTTCTGTCAGCAGGAGGATTTCAGCCACCCTGTGACTTTTCTTGGGTGACCTTGAGAAAGGAGTCATGGCAGCAATGATGTTAAAATTTCCCTTAATCGAAAACATCTCCCCCGTGCTCTGTACCCAGTTTTAACTGCTCAGTCCTCTCTACTCATTTCTTTCTTTAGGCTTCTGTGCACGTTATTGAGACTACGTAGTAACAGAACCACCATGAAAAGGAACCACTTCCCTGGTGAGGACATCCACAGTCACACTTTGCCACAAATCACTGGGATACATCCCACAAATCAGCATAAAAATTCCTATCCTGACAGAAAATAACACTGCACTAAAGATCAGAGTAGAAACCATAATGCCTCCGGCTCTTCAAATCTAAAACTTTATTCCAATCATGATAAATACTTCCGTATCTAGCTAGTTTCATAAAAAAAAATCTTGCAAAAATATCTCAAATCTCAAAGTAGATTTCCTGTATTTTGCAGTAAGTATGGGTTCTACTATATATTTGAGGTCAGGTGCTAGTTGCAAACATCCCCATAACTGTGGCCAACATAAAAAATTATCAGATCTTACACATACAAATAGTAGGGAATTAATTGCCTGTATTTGGAAATGGTTTTGCACCTTATGGTTGAGGTTTTAAAACCAGTTGTCACTGTCTCATAACAGAGGGTTTGCCTTTGGCTTATTTGACAACTTATCTGGATATACCAGTAGCACCATGAATATGCTAAATAATCAATCATTAATCAATATATGTCTGAGTTCTTCTCTTATATTGGTCTTAGACCCATTGTGTACTGAAGGCAAAATCAGGTATTTTGTAATTTTATATTTTTTGCTTCCTGATGTATATGCATGAAGAACTAAATGGTGACACTGCATAGATGGGGAGCCACAACCCTGCTCCTCAGTCTCAGAATCTGCTTGAGACTTCTGTTTCAGAGCTGATTGGTGACATTCATTTAATGTCATTGGTGACAATTCATTTAATAATCAACCATTTACTCTTTAGTCTTCACTCATTTCTTGAAGTCTTTCTCCTTGATAAGACTGACTAACATGAATTAATTTTAACTAGACCTTTACAAAATGCATAACATTTTCTAGGAGTTTCTGATACCCTGCCATTCTGTTGAGATGCAGGAAGAAGGAAAAACTAACCTACATTTTAAAAATTTCCCTGCAACATGTCAAACAAATCTAAATATAGGACATAGGAATCTTTAGTTTAGCAACACTAAAATTTTACATTGTGAAAATGTTTATACACTGTATACTAAATATTACATTCTGATATTGTGTTATAAATACAATGCTGCTAGTGCAATACAAAGCCAAAATAAAAAAAAAATTGAAATTACAAACCTCAACTAAACATTTTAGCTACAGAGATAAATATATTTTGATATTATGAAAAGTTACTTTCAACACAGGGATGTATCTTGATTAAGTGTTTTTATTGCATTTTTTGGCAACTTTCAATTTAACTGAACTGTGTTTATCTGACATAAGTCTCTTCTGTCAAAAAATTATCTGTTCTATTTCCAGTGTACAACACCAGTAATTCTAACACTCATGAGATTCTTCACATTTTCTTGCCAGACCATTTCTTAGAAATTGAAAATGGCAGATGGGATTTGTGAGAGAAAAGGATACTTTCTGAACATATAGCCCAAGGGCATGAGAAAAAGTCACCATTCTCCAAATAGATTTTTCACTAGCTGTTGCCTTTGTTTTCTTTGTAGCCCCTCTCATCTTATTAAGCCTGAATCATCTTCAGTTGTTGTTCCTGAGTACATTTTTCAAAAGGAAGGAATGTCCTTAATAAAAATTTTGGGGAACCCATGGGTGTAATGAAAGTGCTCTTCACATCAACCAAACAGTAATGAAGCCGATTCATCCACCATACACGGACTCTGATCTCAAAAGTACCTGAAAATCCATAAAACACCAATGAAAGTAATTCCTTTTGCCTCAGTATGAATGCAATGAAAAGTGGAATTAGGATCCTATTAAAAAAACGCTTAACTGCTCCAACCACAACTGGTTTCTAACTGCAGCAATGCAACATAAATACCTGATATTTACAGTACGTAAATGTTACAGTGGTAAGGCCAGAACAAAACCTGAGGTACCTCACACATGACACATCTCTATACACCTTGTACATTAATGTATTTCTATGGGAACATCTGAATTTCATCTTCTGGGAAATTATTTCTTCTACAGCAGCAGAGCAGAATGGTCCACCACTCCTGCATTTCAGTTCAACAAGGTAATAGGATGGAGTGTATTTTAAAGTCCCTCTGTATTCATTCCTTAATTTGAATAAAGATGTTAATTCCTCTTCCTTTTTTTTTTTCCAAATTTGATTTTTAAAAAGTTGGCATTTGCTGAGTTTTGGACTAAAATGTAACATACCATCAAAATGGGTGATTTTTGTCAAACTTATCAAATATGCAATTGTTACACACACATTGTGAAAAATTTTTCTCTCAAACTGAGTCATTATGTAAGTTAACAACTTTAATAATGTGGTGCTGTGTTTTTCAAGAACTCTGTCTCAGGTTACTTGTTGATGACAGTAAAATGGTTTTTAAATTATACAAAAGCTTCCAAATCAGGATTTCAAAAAGCAGGTAAATAATCTGTAGACTGTAAGTACAGAATATAAACACAAGTGGGACCAGACAGTGTTCCACAACTCGCTGCATATTTAAAATAACTCAGGAAGTGATATTCCCTTGGCTGTTTACCATAAACTCATTACAAAGAGTTCTCTCAATTTAAATACAAAATATTACTGCAGTCATTTTGCTCTTTTTCCTGTTCACAAATTTCTTGCAAGAAGATCTTGGACTTCTTCAAATATATGCACTATTTCTACTTATTATCTGTCAGTATTACAATTACACACACAGGTACCATTGAATCATTTGGGCTTTTTTCATGTAGTTGGAAATTTTTCCAGCAATGAACAAGAAGCCAGGAATGCATAGCAATCAAGAGCAGGAATAGGACAGGTGAGCCACCCTGCAGGAAGACCTGGACAGGCTGGAAGAGTGGGCTGACAAGAACCTTGTGAAGCTCAACAAGGGCAAGTCCAGGAGTGCAGCACAGGC
>VYZT01053517.1:0-14374 GCA_013400735.1 Pomatostomus ruficeps
TCGGCCTACTCAGCCTGACCCGTTCTACAGTAATTTATGGAGGTGTTTTTATTAACCTAGCAACCAGCAGAGGTTGAGAACAGTACTAAAACAGAGGGACTGTGTGACCTGGTGACCGATCTGTAACACTCAGGGATGGTTTTAAACTCAGAAGTTTGGGATATGAATATTGCCAGACAAAGTTTTGGCAAGAGCCCCTTGAGTAGGAAGCATTTGCAGAAGCCTCTGCTGCTCACCTTAAGCCAGGTCAGGCTGCAGTGAGCACTGCCCATCACACCACTGGGAAACAGAGATTATCTGAGAGCACACTGATCCACAGGAGTAGGATAACAGGTGGCAAGTGAAGGCAGCTCAGAGATGATGAAGTGAACTGAGTTTATGCATCCAGGATGCATAGTGAAGCAGTAGTCTTATACCCTAGCATTAAGCATTATATTGATGGAGTGACTTTTTGGTCAGAAGCCATCTGCTGTTTCCAGGGATAGGAGTCTAAAAGAATTTGCAAAGCTGGCTATCAAAAAAGGACAAGTTTTATATGGCTGTGCATGTTTTCATGAGGCACCTGACCAACAGCAAAATGGAGATATAAAATAAAACTTCAAATCTGATAAGGAGAGAAGGGGAAATGAGAGACAGCAAATCAAGGACATCTTGGAGGAGAAGCAAAGATGGAGCAGAGCAGGAAAGAAGGGCAGCAGGGAAGGCAGGGGACAGGGGTTATGAGGTGCTGCCAGTGACTAGGGAAAGAACAGGAAGAAGCCAACCAAAGAGTGGCTGCCAACCCATACTGACACCTGAGGTGGTGGGGGCCAAAGCACCCCAGAAACCCATGAGCAAGGCTGCATCCTGCAGCAGGGTGCCACCAGGTGCACTTCTGGCAAAGGAGAGGTAGGATCTTGTGTACATCCTCTGGAGCTGTACTGCCGCAACAGTTCCTTTGCCTTCAGGATAGGTCAGGGAGGGTATGAAAGAAGAGTGATGTGCTTTTCCCTGGACATGTTGAAGATTAACACACACCACTCCAACAATGCCCCCACATGCCCCAGGCTGCCGGTCTCTTAGTTCAGAGCTAAGAACACACCATGTGCCAATTCTCCGTGCTCCCAACCATGCTACAGTAGCTGGACTTTCTGGCATCCCTGGTGTGTCACAGTCTGTTTAAAGGCCACAAGAAGTGCTCAGCCATAGATAGTCAGGGCCAAGACATACCCTGGAGCAATTGCCCTGGCCAGGTGCTGAGGGCATTTATTTGTTCCTCTCCACACTCTCATCTCCACCTATGAAGAATAAGCAGTAATATTTAAAGGTGAAATGGAGCCTCGAACAGCTGACAATGTAACATAAGAGCCCAAGTCAATGGTAAGAAGATGGGCAGCCTTTCAAATTTTCAAGCAGGTCAAGGCAGGGGCAGAGGGAGGGACAGGACAGGATGGCAGGAGCAGCCAGGACTGCTCCTCTGCTGTCACTCCTCTGGCACAAAGCAGCCAAATCCCTTCAGTTGTCAAATGTGCACTATGCTATTGTTAATGATGCTATTACTTACCATATGTTTAGCAGTATGTCTGGATTTATTCAGCTTATTCAAATGTGGGATTGAACATTTTGGTATAGCAAGTGGCCTCAGGCTCGTGAGGTTGAGCTGTGGGAGAAAGCAAAAGCTAATGCAGAGGAGGAAAAATGTTAGTTAACAAGGTCAATAGCATAAATTCTTGTTTTGTTTACTTCAGAGAGCACAGAAGCCAGTGTTTGCACCCTGTTTCTGTTAATTACTTTCAAAGTAGGTTGAGAAATCATTTCCTCTCCACATAAAATTGTGCTTTATGCTGTTAAAAAGAATTTCCAGCCATTTCATCCAGAAATGGCTACACTCTATAGAAGGATAAAATTATTCTTTTCCATCATCGTAGATGGGGTCAAGCTATGATATTCAGAGCTAGTGCTTGCAGGACCTGGAACATTGGCACAGCCACTTGAAAAAGTAAAGGTTATTTGTGAAATTTTAGATTCAGATTCAGATTTCAAACCTGTCCAAAGATTTGGGTTAATGAAAGAGAAGACTCTGTTAAGAGCTGGCTTGACTGGGTTTATCTCTTAATCCAAGTCCTCCCATCAATTTCATATTGTGAAATTGAACACAGAACTGTGTTCTGCATGTTCGAAAAAGAAAGGTTTGATAATCACTGAAAGTAGCATAATGTTCCAGAAGGTGTGGAAATAGAATCTTAGGAAAAATCAAATTTGTTTAAAAGCTGAATAAACCTGTCTTCCTTCCCTTTGCCTTGCTGCCATGCAACAGATATCCCTACCATGTATCTCACCCATATAACATCTCCATTGGATTCTCACCCAGTACAACCAGTTTAATTACCAAGATCTTCCTATTGCCAGAACTTATGCTGGTACTCTAGAATATTCTGCAGATTTAGCTGCTTTTACAGAACAATGCACCACAGTGACCTTTTTTACCCCTACTAGTGCTCTATTCTGGCTCTGATATATACAAGCATAGTTCTAAATCCATCACCAGCCCAAATTCATATTTTTATTCTGGCAGGCCTGCTGACAAGACTCAACAGAAAGGAAACATCACCCAAAATTATCTTTAAAATCCCATTTTATTAGGAGTCCACAGTAAAACTAGGAAAACATAGAACTGGTGTAAAATGCAAATGATGCCAGCTGATTTGCAGTTTGATTGGATCATGTAGTGAAGAGGAAAGAAACAGAAAAGTTGCAGAATAGTAACTGCAATCATGTTGTTTTTCAAAGTAGCAAGCAATCTTGCAAGACCTCTTCAGCTATTTAAAATCAAATAATCTTCCCGATATTAACTCATCTCAATATAAACTGTACTAGTTCAATGCCCATGAACTGCACCTTCACTGCCAGTGGTTTCCAAGGAACAGCTATGGCAGTAATTAGTGGGCATAAAAATCAATTTTGATGACTCAAAAGACAATCTGCGATTGTGGAAGTGAGTGTGCCTGGAATAACAAGGAATACACTTTGCATTCAGAACAAGACAGGCTCTTCCTTTGACCACAACCACACTTATATGACACCGTCGTTCAAGCCAAGCAGAAGGTAGCTCCAAAACTGGCCACCACATGGAACTATCAGGTGAAACACCTTTCCTAAAGAAGTAAAAACGCTTGCTGAAATCAGTGTTGCAACCCCAGCTCCTTGTGTGGCTTTCATGAAACTACAGACCTCTGCCTTAACACCAAGACTGTCCCAAGTAGCACTTTCCTGCAGTGTCTGACATGGTGCTCTTGGAGCAGGCTATATTTCTGCAGGAACAAGGAGATGAAGATATGACCCTCAATACTTCTAATCCTCTGTTTGTTTCTGCTAAAAAACTGTAATAGGTCCTTACTTGCCTACCAGTGCACTGACAATACATGGAACTGAACACTCACTTTGTGTACAGTACCAATCCAAACCCATTCCGGTTACAGCACTGGGATGATGTCCCAACACACACTAGATAATAGAGGAGTGTTTCATACCTCATTTTAGTGGATCTTCAAAACAGAAAGCCCATCAGCTTGTTCAAGACTAAAAGGTACTTTGGCAGAGAAGAGTAGCCATCAAGCAAATTTGCAACAAAAAGCGTGAAGAAAACTAGCAAGTTTTTCCTTCAAACAGCATCATGTGTTCTCTGTAGGTAGCACTATGATTTGCCCAAAGCATCACTAGCCTGGCTGGGAGGCTCCTATTTTACAAAAACACACTACACAGGCAACCCCAAGGGGCACCTAATCAATGGATAACACAAGGACAATTCTTGCAGGGCCAGGTAAGCTTGGCCTGGTTAAAACAGAAAATGTGTCTTTTCCAGAAAGGCTGCAAGGCCAAGGTGCTTTTTAGCACATACGGAACAGTAAGTAACTGGATGTCCTTACTGCTATGAGCCAATACAGCATGACCATTTGCAAAAAAAACAGCTCACCAGTAGCTGCCTTCATTACTTTTACCTTTGCATACAATGCTGCAGATGTGGGGTCACAAGCACGTTGCCAAATAACAAAGAAGCAAAAATCTCAGCCCACTTGTAATTCTATTTGCAACAGCAAAACCACCCCAAGGGGACCGTGATAGGAACTGGCAGCCTGTTTTCAGTGCCCCAGTGCAGCTGGCACTACTGGCACACCATTCCTGGGCCAGGAAGGACCAGTCCCTGCTGTGCAGACCAGCCTCTGGCCACACTGCTCCAAGCACTGCTCCAAGCACAGCACCATTTCCTTTACAGCTGGGGTGTAAAAGATTAATGGCACAAAGAAATCCCAGGTCAACAGTATCAAAATAAGCAGAGAAAAAGAAAACTTCTGCTCATATAGAACACAGGAAGTACGATGCTACTGTAAAAAGAAATTTTGACATTTCGTTTGGGTCTAGATCTAGGGCCTGGCTTAGTGAAGTAAAAGCCATGAGGAAAGAACAGTAACAGATGCAAAAGCATCTGGGACTGAAAAGAAAAAAAATTAGAAGAAAAAAAAAGGAAACATTTCAGCCCTTAAAGTAGAAACTTAATAGTAGTAGCAGGCTGTTCTTTAGCACAAATACTGCTTTGAACTGTCATAGCTCTGTCTATGGGTTTGCTATCTTGAGCATTTCAAAGAAATCTCTTATCATTGTGTACCTGCCTCAGAGAAATCATACCACTGAAGGAACAAAAAGGTTGATTGTTATTTTAATTGAATTTGTTTTCAATTTATTTTCAAGCTGTCTGGGGGAAATCTTTTACACGTGCATTGTTTGATTTGTTTTTAACTTTGGTTCCATTATCCTAATAATGAAGCTTTTAAGGCATTTTAAGAAGCCTGTTTGTCCAAAAAGTTACTCACATCGATCAGATCAATACCTACGTAAGCGCCTGAAAGCAGGAAATAAATATGGATTTAAAAAAAGCCAGTTTTATTTTACAGAACTTGGGTTTTGTTGTGAATTCAGATGTGCAGCATGAACTGCTGGGTTGATCTCTGCCAACACACACATCCAGGAGCTAATGTGCCAGGGGATTATTTTCCAGCATCCCTTAATGCAGGCTACCTGCATGTGATCTCTTTCTCAAAGGTGCTGAACACTTACAGCTCATGCTGCTCCCAGTGTTAAGCTCCAGGCCAAACCAGGACAGAAGGAATCCTTCAATAAGATTAACAGTAAAGCCAGGATTTGTGCTACAATAGGTTAATTCATTTTCCAGGTAGCTAGCTAACAGTTCTTTTCAATTTTATAACAAACCAGAGTTGTAGGAGCTGTGGAGCTGCAGGAAAGGGCAATGCACATGGGAAGGGCTGTCGGGCAGCTCTGCCCTTCTGCAGCTCCCAGTGACACCATGGGCTTTGAGATGAGGCCCTGAACTGCACCAGCTCTTCTTCCCCCACAAGCTCTTTATGCTGCCCTGAGAGTATAAAGGGATCCTGTAATCCCCTGCTCAGGGCAGTAGCATCCTCCCCACTGCCCTTCATGCTCAGACCTGTGGAGCTGCACTCTGCTGGACCTGGACCTTTTTGCAAACCTGTTTCTCCTGCAAGCCCAGCTGGAACTGTGGTGTGATGGCAGCTCCCTCACTGCCCACCTTCCTCCCACTCTAATATATCAATCAGGTAAAACATCCCATTGCACAAGAAACTGAGAGGGTTTTGAGTTAATACAAAAAGATTTTAAAGTTACCTTTTCATTTCTGAGCTTTCTTCTCCAAGTGATACATGCTTCATTCTTTGAAAGATGTTTGGAGTCTTTTAACACTTAGACCCAGTTTTAGTTAATAATGAAGGAGTATCAGCTAATCTTCTAATGATCCCCTCCTTTAGTGTATCTTTATCTCAGTTAATAGCTGAGTTTGTCTGTGTTGCCTGATGCAACACCAATGGCTTATACCAAGCACTTACAGTCACTTTTTACATTTATGAATGAAATCCATTATTACTTTTCCATGGTAGTAAAACAGTGAGGTTGCATTAGACAGACAGGCCTCATGTTATTATTCCAGTGGAGATCTATTAATTTTTCTGAATATCAAATTTCTTGAAGAGCAGAAATGAAAGGACAAAAAAGACTTGTAATGAGTTGTTTCTGTCACTTTCTTCCCTTTTGTCTCACCCCAAAAAGGAAACAAACTGTCAGCACCATTAATTTTTAAAATGCCATCTTAAAATTAAATATTGAGCTAGGATTTTAAAAGACAGGACAGTTTTAAAAATTAAAGCACTAGAACTAAACAAAGTACTTTTTCAGAGTACAGAGTTGGATTTTTTTTTGGCACTAAATTATGGCTGCTTATTCCACCTAGCCAATTTTTCACTTTTACTACAGATCCAAAACATCTACGATTTACTCAGCTCTATCTTCACCTAGAGCAGAAAACCAGAAATTTTAATAATCTGAAGAGGAATCTATTTAACATAAGGTCCTTAGGGAAGGATCCACCGTTAGTCACGTTTGTTCAGGGTAAAGTTCCCAGTTCCCTGTGAGCCCATACTGCAGTGTGTGTACGGAGACCCCTTTATTGTTGCGGTGTACTCTGGCCAGTTTCAGTCTATTTCATGGCCAGGCTCTGCTATGTACCCTCCTGCCCCCCCCCTCGGTATCGGTTCTCCACCCCATGGAGGGCTCTGTATTGTGTAATCCTACACAAAGCCCGCCAAATTCAAACCCCACAGTGCTCCTCTATTGGATGTTGTACCCTCCCCCCACCCCCTCATGTCTGTATTTATGTAATTGTAACATGCTGTGCTGGTGCTTCCCCAGCATGGCCCTGGTGCCGAATAAACTATCTGGGAAGACCCTCCACTCATCTCTCCTTCATCGGTGCGCCTGGACCATCGGTGGGTTGAGTGAACCCCTACAGGAACTTCGCCAGCCCTCCCGTGCCTTGGAGCAGCCCGGCAACCCCTGAAACCGCAGACGGATGCTCAGTACCCCCCCGGAACGCATTGCAGCACTTTATGGCTGTGGGATTCATTAGACAGGCTGTGCACTAAAGTAGAAATGCTAATGTGGGTACCCCAGGCCAAATTTTAACCCAGGGAATGACACCATGGAAGTTGATCTGAAGACAGGGGATCTCTCAGAGCTGCAATAGCGTTGCTTTAAAGTCATGCCGAGGAGTGACCACAGTTCATATTTTGCATCCAGCAGGATGGGTGAAAGCCACAGCTGCCTGCCTGGGTCCCACAGCAGGTCTCACATGTCTGCCCCAGGAATGGTACATGAAAAACTGCTCCAGCCTCATTTGTTTCAGTTTTTCCTATCTCCTCATGAAAGCAGTAAACTGAAGAGTGTTACTACTGTGGCTTAGATTATACCACCCCTACCTGTATCAAGGAGCACTTTGCTGTTCAGGTAGTCCCACTGAGATGGATAAAACCCTCAAGAAGTGTTAGATATGCAGGAGGGAGCAGCCTGGCCCAGAGTAAACACCACTGTCATAAGTGTGTCTTTTGAAGAGGAAACCTCTATTGCTGCACCTGAGAGAGTAACTCCATTATCCAGCATCAGCTCTGTGCCGGCCCACTGCTGGCAAGGCAGATCTCTGCCAGGGCATGTCAGAGGGGCTGATGACAGCACCAAGCAAAGGATGGAGGCTTGCCATCCTCACACACATCTGGGGCACAGGGGTGTGCATTGCAGCTGTGTGGGGACCAAAGTGCTACACCCCAAGGCTTTGGTAGAGCCCTGCCAAAACAACCATGGACAGCCATGAGTTCTGGCAGTTATTCCACTGCGTAGTGTTCATGCTCCTCCAGATGGAAAACCTTCATGACTCTACTCCTCCCTCACTTTTAGCAGCCGACAAAGCAGGTGGAACAAGTGGCTCTGGCCTCTATGGATCAACCTGGTCCCTTGGTGTGTGCACAGGGTACAGTCCCAGGTCCCTTCTGGGACCAGGGACAGCACATCTGCATGCCAGCCTCCCTCCTGTCCTCATGGACTGCTGATTTAGATGCCACCACACTGCCCTCCCACTTCAGCTTTAATTTCCCTGCAGCTCTCAGTACTGAACAATGATGCATTAAAATTTTCAGGTGCCTAAGGCTCACAGAGCTTTCTCAATATAATCAGAAGAAAAGAAGGATTTTGCATTGAAAGTCAGTGCCAACATCCCTGTAGTGATAACCATCCCTTTATAATTAAAATGAACATTTCACAAAATGTCATCTCCAAGCAGCATATTTCAGATTTAAAAAAAAAAACAACCAACCAACCAAACAACAACAGCAAAAAAAACCAAACCCCAAAACATTTACAAGATCAGAAGAAGAGAATTATAATTGGGAAAGGGTGAAGGTGGGGGAGGACAGTGTGACAGCCCCAAGAAGCCAAGAAGTATTACTATTATTATGAGGAAAAGTTCACTAAAATGCCAACTGCTCGCCCGCAGTCAAAGGAAGCACCAGTTTAGTTGTTAATCACCTTAATTAATTAACTGGCATTGTCCTGGATTTCCTGAAGCTGGGTTTACTGTGGGAATCAATTTTAAAGAGCTTCCAGAAAGAAAAAATAAATTTCTGCTTAAAGACTTTACAGCTTAGTAACCAGAGCCTGCTTCCAAACCATTTGGACAAAACCACAGCCATGATTTATGGAGACAAAGTCTTTTTTCCCATAGAGTCTGTTGTGACCAGCTATATTGACCTACTGCACAGCACAAACTTCCCTGAATTAATCCCTCTTTGAACTATAGCAGCTCTTTTCGAAAAATACCCCATCCTGATTATAAAACTGGCAGTGAATCAGACGCCAGTGTCATGGGGGTGTGCTGTACCAGGGGCTTCCACTGAAAGCCCTGCTCCTTTCTACCACTGATTTGTTCAGTTCCATACTCCACCCCACCACTAACCTTCCCTTCTGCTAGATCAAGGGCAATTTGGCAAGCCCTTACTCCCTGTACAAGAACTTGCAGATGGTGAGTGAGTTTTCATTACTAGGGCTGTGATCTTCCAGACTTTCTCAATTAAATGGGAATGAAAACAGGCCATGAGCTTCCTCATGGTCCTCTGAGGCTATTCAATCTTATCATGCCTTTCAAACGCAGGACAGAGCTGCACCCAGTGACAGATACTAGGGAAGCACCATTTTATTGAGAGTCCTGTTAATATACACAATTATCTGCTCTATAACTTCTGGCCACAACACTGCATTAGACTTTCTCCCATCCTACAGATTATCCAACTTGTGCTCTAAATTTTACTTTAATCACTGTTTCCAGGGTTAGCAATTCTCACTCTGTAAACTTGACTACTGATCCCTCTTTGGCTATGGTAAAACAGATCCTAAAGTTATTTGTTACCTGAAACAGCAACTAAGAAAGCACACACATACACACACAAGAGTTTTCACATATTAAACTCAGGTTTTCTCTTCCTGAGTTCACCAGGGCTCGCTCTTTCCTGGAGTTCTGCAGAAGACTCTGGTGTGGGGTACTAATCACCTTACTATGGGCTTGGCCCATCAAGGCTCTGGACTCAAATGTCCTTTGTGACCAACAGAGTGAAAAAGGTGCTATTAGGATTCATTTCATCTCACCTCTCTTACACATCTATTTTTTGGCTGATAAATGACATCTCTAAAGCACCAGTTTCCTCTCACTGACTGTAGGAGAAACTACATGTCCAAACTAAGATGAACACATCTATATCAGGTTACATGAGTCTCAGCCTTTGAGTCTAAAGAAAACACTGCAGATAAGAAAAGCATAATATGTATGACCTTATTAAAGTGTTCCAGTAGTAAAACACCCATCACATAAATATGGAAGTGGATACTTCTTTAAGTAATGTATTTCAAGTGCTAATTTTGATGTCAGATTATGCTCTTACACGCCTCTAACAAGACAAGAGTAAGTAAGGCATTCTCCCAGCTCAGCCCTTTGTAAAAAGAATAAAGAATAGCTGGGTAGAATCTGCCCCTCCCAAGAAGAGGCACACAGAGATGGCTGTTTTGTTCTCCAACATGGTCAGCAGCACAAAGTGGGGTGGAGAATGTATCCCTCTCACCTGTATATGAACATCACAGTCATTTTCTGCCTAGAGGTGCAGGAGAAGATCACAGTCTAGCAACATTTCTCTTCTCTATTTTGTGGAATGGTTTACTTAGCAATGACAAAATTTTTCTTGAGAAAACTATATTCTGTGAAGGAAAGGCTCAACAAACCAACAAGAAGTTTTAAAGAGATAGCTGACTGGAAGGCACACACAGCCATTTTTCATCTGTTTTTCCTAATATGCAAATAAAAATGTTCCCCACTCCTCCTGGCAGGAGCAGAGGAGCAACTAATGGAGCAGTGGTCATCTCCTAAAAACAGAGAACATTTCAGAAAAATGAAATGAAAGAGATGTGTCTGCCATGCTGATGGATTACACCAGGCATTTGGTTGTTTACCCTGTCAAGCAGCTACAGGAGCTGCAAAGAAAGTGGTGAGAACTGTTGCAAGGAAGAGGTAGAATTTTCATAAATTTGAGTATGTCTCAGCCCCTGAAAATGCACTTCTATGAAGGAATGAGAGTAAGAGAGTCATCCATGTACTGATGTGAATTATGTCCTCTGGAACTGAATGGAGGCATTCACATAAGGAAAAAAGTGCTGGAGTTTCTGTTGTGTTGTTCATCAGCTGCAGAGAAATTTGGTGAGACCTGAGAAGGGGCAACAGACACAGTGGGAAACAGAGGGAGAGAAGGGAAGAAGGACATGGCCAGTAGAGGATTGGCCTACATTTTAAATGAGCTTGTCATCCAACAGCTTCACTCACCTTAGAAAGGGATCCTTTCTCAGTACAGGTCTTTTGCACTTGTCTGACTGTGAATTCCTCTCGAGGAACCTAAGCTGGAGTTGGTCTCATGGCAGTGGGGAGAATCTGGAGCATGGCATTATGGATGTAGGGCAAGAATCTGTGTGCTGCCAGGGGCTGTCCAGCCACTGGCAGTGGAGCAAGACTGTGAACACTGTACTTTGGTGTCTTTGGCCCTTCTGGAGCTGCAGCAGTCCTGGCCCAGTTGGACAGGCTTCAATTTACACACACCCAATCTCACAGCAACCTCATCTCCCAAGCAGATAAACTGGAGCTAATATGCCATGGCCACTTCTATGAATATCCAGCATTGGTTATTTCCAGGAGAAGACCTTTCACTTAACTTCTTAAAAGATTTGACTGAAGCTGTTCAGTGGTTCTTGTATTACTGAGGACATTTTTGATAATTCCTAGCACTAGAAATTCAGTCCTTGACACTCAACCAGGTGACCAATGGGAGGCCAGAAAAGGAGCTTAAGAGGCAGAAGGGAAAGTAGAGCAAGGGGGACTGACAGATGTCAGGTAAATACTGGGGTCCCAGGCAGAAACATCAAAGCAGCTCACAGCAAGAGTGCACTTAGGAAGGATAAGTCTGCATAGATTGAAACAGGAAAGTTCATTTTTTGCTGTAGGAAATCAAGTTGTGGTGATGGGTGCTGGGGAACCTGTCCGCAGTCAGGTCATAAAAACACACCATGAGCAGTTCCCACCCCTTCTCCCCTCTGAGGCAGTTCCACCTTTCCTGGGGACAGGAAAGGCACACAGTGTCTTTCTTCACCATTGAAATCTCTTCCACTTATTACTGAGCTTTTTGGGCTGGGTGACACCTGAATAACCCTGCACAGCAGGGGAAATTTCTGCTGGACAATTAGAAGAGCACCCCAGCATTATGGGGCTTTGCTTGACTTCATCTCCAGCAATATGAAAATTCACCTGACCACTCAGTCTTTCCTCTGCAAGAATCCTCCAGTACCAACATAGAGGCACAGATAAGTCATGCACTGGCCTATTGCCCAGCTTAGTGCTTGGCTTGGCTTCAGCAGTTCAGCTGACACACACATCTTTCTTTCATTTCCTCTTCCCAGCCCTTCATTTCCCCAGAGTCCCATCTCCTCCTGCCCCACCACTTTCCATCACCACTCACTCCTGTGCACACACTCTCCATTCACAGGTAGGGCTGCATGTGATGCCCTACTCTGCTCACATGGGCCCTGGTTCAGGCTGTGCTGTGCCTTATTCTGCAAGTTATCACACAAAAAGAATAAAATTAAAATCAATAGAACTGTTGAGTAGGATACACCAGACCTGACTCTGGAAAAAAGCAAAACAGCCCAGAGAGGGAAGTGGGAGATGATCTTGTCATATCACAGCCAGCTTTTCCGCACAGCCATATGCTGCCTCCTGCAGCAACAGCCCAGCCCATTAGAAACACTCAGCCCTTCTCTTACCTCTTTAGACACCAGTCATTGATAATCTGTGCAATTAGTGTAAGCCTTACGGTTGGACTCAATGGTTTTAAAGGTCTTTTCCAACCTAGATGATTCTATGATTAATCCTGCCTGTCAGTAAAGCTACAGCATCTCTGCACACTGCAATACCCTACAACAGCTGAATATATTGCATAAGAGCAAGAATCTTCTTAATGGATTTCTGCAGCAAGAGTGGAAAATGGGGGTGTTCCCAGCTACATATATCCTAGTGAGAGGTAATGAACGGCACACCCATAGCATTTTGCTAATAACCTCAAATAGAGTGAAGAATTCAGCTGGGAGGGGTGAATTTTTTTCTGGTAAAATTTGATGAGCTTTCAGAATCAAATATTTCAGAGCTTGCTCATTGCTAATTAAGGGTTAGTATACTAAATTAGCAGTAAATTAACATTCATTTCTCTACTAGTACACTAGAGCTGCAGGAAATTACCCAAATTATTCAGGTAGTGACATTCATCACTGGGTGGAATTAGTGTAGTTTAAACAAGATTTAGTGCTACTCTGTAGCTAATATTCACAGCTGCAGGAAAAGAGAGGCAGGCTGCCTCATTCACAGCAATTTTGACAGCAGAGGTGCCACGATAGGGGAAAATGTTCATCTGAGCTGTTGATTATCAAGTCAAGAGAACAGGACAGGCCATGCTTTGCTGAGAGATGACTGCATGCTTAGGGTGCAAATGGTGAGGTGGTACCTGGCAAGTGACCGAGTGCTGCTCTAAAATGAAAATATCACCGTAAAAATATCTTTATGCAGTTGCTGGGGATAATTGATGCTGGTGTAGCATTACTTCAAACCACTCATAAAGCTCCATCTGTAGCTGCAGCTCTATAGACATTTCATAATTATGTTTAATATTGCAATCCCCTATTTCTAGGGAGGATTTGAGGATCTCAGCACATTTGTCTAAGTGATGCGCATTTTATCTAGGGCTTAGGAGCTTTCCTTCCTCCCTGGGGAATAGTTGGCTCTGGAAGATGCTGACTGCCTTCAGAGACCTCCCTAACCCCTTTTCATGTCAAACACAACTCAGTCATAGCAGGCTGAAGAAACCAGACAAGTTTTGATGGTCTAGAAAAGAGGTAGTGAGCATTTTACTGGAACCATGTGCCCATATCCAAGGAGACTTTTCCTGATACATTCATCTCCAAAGAAAAGAGTACACTCGATATGCTGAAGCTTAGAGCTTGCTGCTTTCCCAGGCCAGGTGGCTCCCAGTCACTTTTGCATTGTGAAGAATGTAAAACGTGCACACTTGGGCTTTCCTAAGCACTCTGTGGTTTTGGGCAGGCAGCAGGAAAAGTGTGCAGGCAAAGGAAAATCCCCATGGAAAGGACAAGGATGACTTATGACTGTAGTACAAGTCAGCCAGAGGGAGGGAAGCAGAGTGCCTGTGAGAGAAGAAAGGTGGTAAAGGGAAAGATGGAGACTGAGAAAAAAGCACTGCTGCTTTCTCTTTCACTAAAACTGCATGTCAAGAACTAAACACCCACAATACTTAAGGAGAAACTCCTCAGGATACCATTTTACCCTTGACTATTAAGAACACAGGTACTCTGTAGAATGCATATGCCCGAGTAGACACAATTACACAGACAACAGGACATATCCCTTTTGATCACAAAGAAGTCCACGTGCTGTCTGAAGCCTTGTGCAGAATGGAAGCAGGAGTCTTCACACTCTATTTTTAAATTTTCCAGCACTCAGACTAGGGGAATGAGCTGTTGCCTCCTGCAAATAAAGGCCCAATCCAAAGTAGGCATGTTTTCAAGCTCACGAACGGAGATTTCAGATGCCACCATTACTAATTTTCACTCTTCTGGCTCTGTTCCTCATCTGCTGCTGGCAATCACAGTGGGATCAAGAATGAGCCTCAAAACAGGAGGAAAAGACAGTTGTCTAGTTGTGCTTTTTACATTCTCTCACAAGCAGTCCAAACCAGAGATTATAATGCATTTCTTAATTAACTAAGGCCCTCCATGAACTGCCTGGGGCAAGTTTTTATAGATACTAGCTTCTGGCTGGACAACTGGCAAGTAGACTTTTACTGCCTGGAAACAAAGTGTCAGGGTTTGGGATACTTTTCTTTTTTTT
>VYZT01053517.1:14787-29084 GCA_013400735.1 Pomatostomus ruficeps
TGCCAACAAAGCGGGAAGAGACTGTCCGTGGCTTTGTCTGTTCTTATTTGTTGTGGTTACCATTGTTGTTGTTTTGTCTGTCCCATTATATATATATATATATATAATATATTAGTAAAGGACTGTTATTCCTCTTTTCTCATACCATTGCCTGAAGAGCCCCTTGATTTCAAAATTTTGCCAATTCGGAGGGAAAGGGGTTACATTCTCCTATTCTAAAGGAGGCTTCTGCCTTCTTTAGCAAAATACCTGTCTTTGAAACCGGGACACAAAGGCATTGCAAAAAGGCAGTAAGTTATATCAATGTTCTATTAATTTATTTTTGAAGTCTCACAGGAACATTGTACTCTTTGTCCAAAAAAGTTCCAGAGCTTTTTAACAGCTGCACTGCCAGCATGGGAAGCAGAACAACAGGATCTTTAAATGTCCGTGTGTGCAGGGACACCACTCTCATCTGTTTAAAATCTACCAGGTTTCATACAAAGCTGGTATTGGCCCCCTTTTGTCATCCAGCTTGCCCTAAAGATGAAGAATCACCATAGTGCTGTGCTAGGAAGAGCTACAGCTACTACTGCCATGCTAGAAAGAAGCAAATCTCCCATCTGTGGGGCAGGGGGAGCCCCCCAAGAGTTTCCCTCCCCTTTCCTTATCTTTCATAGCATAGGGTCCCCATATATGTGCCCTAATGTTAAGCAGTGGCAGGAAGAACAAATCCACTGTCACCACTTTTCAGCTATTCCTGGGGGAGAATAATAGAAGAATCTATTTACTTACTCCCTTGTGACATGCAGTGAAGAATGAATTTTGACAATGCTCTCAGGAGGAGCAGCTGCTGCCTCCTCTCCCAAAGGGATGAAGTTTGCTCTCCAGGCAATGTGGAGAGGATAACAAGGAAACTGAAGTCCCCTAGTTCTTTTTCAGATACCAGGACTGTTTCTCTCATTAGCCATGGCCTCCTCTGAGCTCCTCAGTATCAGCTGCCTCCTTCCTGCAGGACCTCATTACAGAGAGCCTCAGTGGAAAACAGCACTTCCAAATGTGACTGTTGAGGGGAACATGGGATAAAATCTGGGACTACTAGAAGAACAGGTGAACAGAGAAACCCAGATGCGTTATTTGCTACTGAAGCTGCATTACGATGCTGTGAGGGATGGGAAAGCCAGCAGCTCACAGCACTGGGGGCTGCTGGGGGTGACTGCACCCTGGCGTGGCCCCATGCACAGCCACATCCTCAGGAGGAGAAGGAACCAGCTCATCCCAAATTTAAGTCTCACTGCTCCCCAGCAGCTCACAGAGCCCTTTTGTGGGACTGGAGGTTCACAATCCCCATTCTGGAGAGAACTGAGGTTGCTGCACTGACTTCCCTAAGCTCACCCAGGAGGCCTGAGCAGAGCCAGGAGCAGACTGCAGGACTCCTGTGTGCCAGGTTACCAGCTCTACATTAAGATTAACTGTCCTACAAGCATAAAGTGCCTCAGAGCACAATTTTTAGGCATGGAGTTGGAACTGCACAGAGCAGAGCATCTGTGCCGACACTGTACCCCAGGCTCAGCCTGCTCTTACTTTGTTCATCCATCTGTACCCTCCCGTTTTCTCAAAGGGCTCCCACCAACCAAACACCAGTGTACATTTGAAGGATTTCCATCCTGTGGATATTTCATATGTGTTTTTAACTTTCTACATTTTCAAAAGAAAACAAAAAAAGCTATTAATGTCTTGCAATGGCAAAGAACATATGCTGTGACATTGGAAAACATGCAGCATGTGATTAACAAAAGCTGTAGAACTGGTCTGTTACAGGGACGAAGTCAAAGTGCCAATTTTTTAATGCTGTTTATCAAATCAAACAGGCATTCTGCAGCCCACCTGTTCCTATTGCCTCTGATTTCATGATAGCCATTTTGTGAAGCCAGAGAAATTATTACTGGACCAGTTTATTGATGGCAGCTGGTTTGGAGTGAAAACATCCAAAATGTGCAATAATTAAAGACTGTAAGGGATGCAAGCTATTAAGAGGACAAAGAAAGCAAAATAAATTGATCCAGAATGTACAAATGGACACCTTCCATGGGAAGCCAAAACCTCTCCTCAAAGCTGATGTACTCACAGTCAACTCAAAGAGAAGTCCAAGAAGATGGGATGGGGGGGAAACCCCAACAATCCAAACTTCTTCAGTTATTTTTTTTATCCGCTAACACAGAATTCAAAGTGCTGGAGTAAAGCAATGGCCTAGAGACCAACCTGCATCAGCTGCTTCGAAAGGCCCTGTAAAATCCCATAAAGGAGAATTCTACACCAGTATGCCTGAGGGATAAGCTGTGTATAGCATACGGCTGAAGTACAAAGGATGAAACTGCATCCCACCCAACTGTAGATGATATTGCTAATCATACAAATGATGCCAATCTGTCAGTTTCAATATCCTACCTCGTGGCAATGAGTCCCATAGACTAATTAAAACTTAGGTGAAAAGTGCTTCCTATTAAAGCTGTTCAATGCATTGACTTCAAATTTAATTTTACATCTCTCTTTCTTATCCAAGAGAGGATAAAGCCATGGTATTGGTGTTTTATTTATATCCATCACAGCCTGTGTCTCAGCGGCACTTCCCATGTATTGTTTTCCCTAAAATAAACAGACCTAACCTTTTCAGTCTCTGCTGCATGCAAATCTTCCCTCTAAAGTATTTTCTATGCTTCTGATTAGGTTTGCTGCCCTTCACCGAACCTCTTCTATTTCCTGCTCTATAGTTTTTTAATTAGGATAACCCAGCCAAAAATACTTTTCAAGGTGAGGCCACATCACCACCTCTAGAACAACACTGTCATATTTTCAGTGTTGTCTTCTATTCAACAAATTAATGTCATGCCATTTCATATTTATACTTTCCTGAGCACTGCTCAGACCTCAGCAGATGTTTTCCATTGAGCTCTTTGAGATATATTTTTATTTGTTTAGAAGCTTACCCCATTAGACAATCATCTCTTCCATCTAATTAATAGTAACTTCCTTTTACTCACATTGCATTTTATTATCAGTATTTTGATTAATATAACTGTGGTAAATTCAAAGGAAATTATTAGTCACACTTAGATTTGATTAAAATTTGGAGCATCAAATTTCAGCAATTTGCTACTTACTTTTTCAGATTATCATAAAATACTGAGTACAAGCTCAAGGGGTGCCTGCCCTACAAATGTCTGTATATGTAATTACTGAAGCTCTCTACAGACAAATGATTTTCAAAGAATGCATGTATCATAACATAAATAAAAGCCCAATTTATTTTTAAAGCATTTTCAAATCTCAAACCTTAACTTTCTGCACCTGCACCACAGGTCTACAAAGAGGGAAGTAGTAAAGTGGCCTCTGTGATTTCCCAGGGTACATTGACATGCACATCACCAAGCCAAACAAACCCTCTTCCTCTGGCTACTGTAACACAATTTTCAAGAAAGGTGAACATGACAGTGTTCAAAGGGATTGAAACAAAACAATGTCAGGAAAGGTTTCACCACCCCAATGTACCACACACTTCTATACCCTGTGAAAAGAAATCTCTCTCTCAGTGAAATTCAGACCACATAAGGTTTTTGAATTCAGAATGTCTTTTTATAATGATATATTCATGCTCACTGCCACCCATCAGAAACTTCCTATAGAGTGAAGGCTTTTCTGACCAAAAAGAAAAAAAGATGCTAAATTACTTTAGAGGGAATCAAGTTTCTGAACATCTACAGGGGAAAGAAGAGAGGTGAAGGGAATCTTCAGCAGTTTCTCATCTAGATGGATGTCCCTTTCCAAGGATTTCATCGTAGAAAGGTTTGGATTGGAATGGAGCTGAAAGATCACTTGATTCCAAACCCTCTGCCATGGGCAGGGTCACCTTCTGCCCATCCAGTCTGGTCTTGAACACTTCCAGGGATGGAGCACCCAGAGTTTCTCTGAGCAACCTGTGCCAATGCCTCACCACCCTCACAATAAGAACTTCTTCCTTATGTCTAATATAAACCTACTCTCAGTTTAAATCCATTTCCTCTTGTCCTACCACTACACATCCTTGTAACAAGGTTCCCTCCACTCTCTCATAATCCCTTTGGGTACTGGAAGGTGCTATAAAACCTTCCCAAAACCTTCTCTTCTCCAGGCTGAAGAATCCCAGCTCTCTCAGCCTGCCTTTGTAGGAGAGGTACAGCCAACAGGAATATTAAACAGCAGTAGTCTCAACACCGACCTCCAAGGAATTCCATTCATCACTGATGTCCACTTGGGTATCAAGTCAGTGACCAAAGACATGGAAGTAGATAGATCGCCCTCTTGCTACCAGAGAAATATTCCCAAATTCTTGGCAGCAGCTTCCTGCAAGAGGCATCTTGCTGTTCAGACACCTGGAGAGCTCACCACAAAACACCAGTTAGTGCTGTGGTCACTGGCAGTGGCTTCTGGGATATTATTAATTACAGGCATTGATTTTAAAAAATATTTGCCCCAGCATATGACATACTAAGTTGTCACAAGTTACTTTTTTCTAATGATAATTTCTGCATATTAGATAAGAGTCCACAAGCATAGGTAGGTGTTATTTGAAAAAGCTGTGTTTCTGATGGGAAGGAAAAATCATCACGTTTTCCAGAAATCAGTTTTCTAGAAAGGAAAAAGAGCAACTTTCTTTTTAGGACAAAAGCAGTAGTTTCTACCTTAGCTAAAGAATCCCATCTACTGCAGACTGAGTCATCAGCTTATTAGCAAAATTGTCTGAAAGAAGCATAAATGTGATTTGCTCAGAAACCAAATCTGTACTTAGACAAAAATCACAGTCTGCCACTTCCTTGTAAATTAGGCTCCTTCACTGTTTTCCACGGACAATGGGTAGCACCTGCTGCTGGAGACATGCTACCCCAAACTCCTGCTGTACTTTCCCTTTATCCATGAGGCTTTTGGCCAGTGCCAGCCCCCAAAGGCTGGTGCTTCTCTCCCCAACAGGCAGCCCATCCACACACAGTAATTTCTGGCTTATGCTGCAATTCCTTTTTCGCCATATGCACAGAGACACCCCTCTTGTTTTTGTTTTTTCTCTCTCAGCCTCTCTGTCTTTTGAACACAACACACTGTCAGAACCCCACACTGGTTTGTGTCTTTTCACGGCTGTCACCACTCAGCACCTCAGTCCCTGCTTCCCTTTTAATGGCACATTTCTCCTCTGCTTTACATCGAGCCATCCATTTCCACTTGGATGACCAGCACTGCAGACTTCTGGGGCCAGGTGTGAGGCTGTAAGTTTGCTGGGGTTAATTTCAGAGTTGTTTTTTTGCTGGTACTTAGACACATACTCCTAGTAAATCATCAGAGCTAATGGGGGAGGGAGTCCAAGGAGGGCGACAGAGGCACAATTTACAGACGATGTTTATAGCTGTTTTTTCTTTCCTCCATCCAAGCCTGTCATCTGGGGAGGCAGCACATCCTGATCTCTATGAATACAAGATCAAAGTTTTCCAGGTCTGTCAGAACTCTGAGCCTGTCACTATGTCTATTTTCACATGTTTATTTTTATTATTGTTACCATTAATAGTAATTCATCTTGACAGCTCCTGAGCAGCCACATGGGTAAGGACTTTATCCCACTAAATGCTGTAAAAATGCAAACCAAAATGACAAGAGCTTACAGCCTTAGGACAAGCTTGCAACAGAGAAGCTGTTTAAATGCTGGCCTTCATTCAGGTTGAATTGGCATAGGCAGAGCCATGCTGCACAGGCCAGCTCATCACAGGAGTTTAGGGCCCCACTTCTGTTACATTGAGACAGAATTATACACCCAGGTGTCTTTGAAGTTCAGTCCCTGTGCTCCTCATTTTCACCAGCAGTCAAATTATTGAGCTGTTGGGTCCCCCATGACAACCTGCTCCAGGAACTTGATTGCTCAGTTCATCAGTCACCCCACTTCCCCAAAAGCGGCAAAGTGCTCAAGTACCTGAGGGGTCTGAGACTTGTTTCATTTTGACAGAGTAATTCCCAAGGTGTGAGATGCCAGGAGCACAAAATCATCATGTTCACAAGCATAAAGGTTCGCTTCCAACCACTTCTGTGATAAACAGCACCAAAGGAGATGTGAGCCAAATGCAACTGGAGTTTTATGGTTGTTCCTTTAGCATCTCTTTGGATTTTGTTTAGTTCACTTCTGCAACAACAGCTGGGAGTAGTATTTCCTTCAAATTACAGAAAGATTTAGTGTTATCTTAATGTGATACAAGTGTAGTCTGAATTATATTTAGGAGGTAGTACAATATGTGCTAATGAATAACAAAGACTGTCTACAAGTGTATTAGCCCGTCCCTGGCTGCTGCTGCTGCTTCAGCCAGTTCTCACCTTCTTAATAGCGCTAGCAATTCACAATGGCTCTGCCACTCAACAGCTCCCTCCCAAGGGACCATACTGGAAACATTCTCCATTTTCTAAGGTTTCAGCTGGAAAGAGGTCCCTATTTGCAAATAGAAGAATTGAGCTGGAAAATAGACTTTCCTTTCTGCTAATGATGCCCTGCAGAATTGCAAAACCAACACCCATAAACCAGGGTTGTCCAAATCCACCACTTGGAAACTGACAGGCACAGGAAGAGTTTGGGAAGAGGCTCAGCCCCAGTTTTACTCCAAAAACTGGCAGCAAGTCCCAGATGCAGTCCTTATTTTGCCCTTCTCAGTTTGTCCATGTGCAGTACAAGCAGGCATTTGGCAGAACATTAATGTCTGAATCACTGCTACGGACATGAGGCTGGTGGAAAAGAGAAGTTCAGTGTAGTCAACAGTAAACTGACAGCTGTGATCAAGAATTGCACCAATATGGTTCACTGATTATCTGAATTGCTTCAGGGTATCTTAGCAAATCCCTGCAATGTATCACAGCCCCCAAAGGAACACATGATTTTATGCTAAGAACATTTTTGGAAGATGCAACAAAAAACCCACTGATACAAATAGCTGAGAAAATGCAGTGCTAATGGATGTTCCTTTCCTTCTGCATTATTTATCTTTCATAAAATACTACATAAACACACTTGCTCGTACAGAGAGTCAAAAATAACATATTTGACTTATCTGTTTAGGAAATAGTGACATATGTCAACCAAAATGATTCAACATAGGATTTTTCAGTTTCAACGACTCTCAGAGGGCTCCTCTATTGAAAATAATCAATGCCTTTGACAGATAAAGGGAGGTAATATAGTGACTTATTTTTGGTACAACTTGACATCTGGTTTTTTGACAGTATTTTCACTGTCAGTCTATTGGATTTGAATTTTAGCTGGAGCCTATGAGAAATATGCTTTTGGTCTTTAGCACTGAATCTTGGCAAATCAAAAGGGCAGTGGGAGCGCAGTTCTTACCTGCTTTTTATTTGCCATTATCTATCAGTCTCCAGTTTTAATTATTCATTTTTAATACCCTTCTCAATTTTTATACTCACGAGATGTTATAATAAGGCACATTTAAACTATACTTTGCTGCTCCCTTGGCAAGAAAGGACATTTCACACAGCTAGACTTGGAAATTGAGCTATTTCCTAATGTCATGGTGTTTGGACTGACAGTTCAGTTCCATGAAGACCTCATCTGTTCTGCTCTTATGAGACTGCAGCAACTTAAAAGAAGTTATTAATATTGATTAGGAAATATTCAAACACTTGCCAGTGCAGGAGATTGTGGGTCTAAGGATCTCTTCATTAAAATTCTTTATGCAAAAAACATCTTTCAATTGAAATATTTTTTTAAAAAGTTCAACAATAGATCCAGATCTGAATTCTTGTAGAACAAAATCAAGGCATTTGAAAGAATCACTTAAATCACAAGCCAGTGCTTCATTGCTGCAAAGCTCCACCAAAAAGGTGAGAAGTTCTAGACTTGCTGCTGGCAGACACTGCCCTTGAACAAAGAGAAGGCAGGTGCAGGGTGAAGAGGACAAAGGCAAGTTCCTCATTACTTTGTATTTTGATAATAGCCTTATTCAATAACTACCATTTTGAACAACTTCTCCCACTGAGCAGTCAGAGTCCACTTATTCTGACCCAAATTGTTTGTTTCTGGCTGCAATTTCCATGAACATTGTCATCATATAATTTTTTTGTCTTTGATATAAATATGTGACCTTGTAGGGTTTAGTAGCTAAATATTTATTTGTTTCCAAGCCTAAATTCACAGTGTGAAAATTCCCTTGAGTATAACAATGCTCAAAGAGACAAGGCTACGAGATGACTGAAGGTACAAAGGTGCAGGAAATGAAATGACTTGTATTCCCAGCTCATCATTCCATATACTGCTCCAGACACGAATCACATCCTTACTTTTGATGTATTGTTGTTGTATATGTTGAGAGCTCAGTTATGTTGAAATGTAGTACTTCAGCTCCCTTGCTTAACAACACCTGCTACTTGCCTGACATCTCAAAGAGTTTCTTAAAATATTCTTAAACCTTTGGTATCCCTTCCTGCCCTGGGCTTCATGAATAAAACATTTATCCAGTCAGCAGCTTTAGCAAAGAGGAACAGCCAAGTTCCATCCATCAACGTCAGCAGTTGAATTACAGAGTGATTTCAGATCCTTTAATAACTCTGTTTCATTATGACTGTGTTGGTAAACGATCAAATAGTGCTGGCACCTGGCTTTCAGTGAACATTAACTTTTTTGCATTATCAAATACTACTAATAGAGCTCGTTGCTGTTATTGTTATTTCAATTAAAAAAGGTCTGCAATGCTGTCCACCTTTGTGAGAATGCACTGAGGTTTAGTCTCGATTTGTTATGAAGGTCATCGAAAGCTACTCACATTAAACCTGCTGGGACTTCAGAAAAAAAAAAAAAAAGAGCAAGGATAAATAGAGCCTTTACTTCACATATAAAGTGCTTCATTTATCATTGGGATCACCACATAGTAATACACTGTCCTTTTGTAAGGTTGTTAATAGAAACTAAGCATTTTTGGGGTGAAAAACCAATGATATAAAGCTTCTGTTGTTGTAGAAATCCAATGAAGCTTGGAGGTCCAAGTACTATAAGGAAATTGCCTACAGATATTCAAAAGGTGGTTCCTGGTATGATCCTCTGTGTGAAGGAGGGGGAGTGGGGAGAAGAAAAAGCAGCTTTCTGAATTGAAAACCTAGCCAGAATGTATGTGAGCACATTTAGTTTGAATTAAATGGATATTCAAGATAAAAATCTTTTCCTAGGACTTTACATTGGCAGAACAGTAGGAAGATTTTCCACATGCTTGGATGCAAGTGACAGTTTAGCATCTAACTAGGATATGCAAATTGAAAGCCCTGGTATTCGATCCTCTAACCTCTCACACAGGAAAACTATTCTTAGGCATGCAGGAATAAGACACTGAAGTCAAAAGGGTCATCTAAATAAGGGTGAGTGGCCAGGGTAGAGCCCCTGGTCTGCCTCCATTCACCAGGTATTTGTA
The DNA here is from genome assembly GCA_013400735.1 of Pomatostomus ruficeps. Lineage (NCBI taxonomy): Eukaryota > Metazoa > Chordata > Aves > Passeriformes > Timaliidae > Pomatostomus > Pomatostomus ruficeps. The sequence continues at coordinate 24,240 of VYZT01053517.1, forward strand.
CCTAGAATATAAACAGCAAATACTCACAGACACACTAACATGAGAATAACTTTGAATATCTGATCCTGCAAAAAGGATCCTTCCCAGCTCTGGGACAGAAAAATTTACCAGCATGGAATTTGCAGAGGATGAAAACCATGTGGAGTACTAATAAGAGAAGAGCATGAACCTCCCTAAGCCCACCTAGACTCTTACTCCTAAGACCTTTGGGCCAGGGTGGGATCACTCCAGAGACAGCTCTAGGGCATTCCAATGTTTCCTGTCCCCTCTGGGGAGGCTCTCTTCCCCAGCACAGCGTTAGCAATAGCTCCCGTGCCAGCTTTGAGCAAAGCAATGTGTGCAGAAATACACATTCCCTGCTGCAGAACCAGAGGAAAACACAGGCTGATTGCACCAGAGAAAACATGTTTTTTACAGGTTTCTGTATGTTAAAATGAGCTCTCTGTTCCTGGAGTCAAGGGGCACACAGGTAGAGACCAGTAATATTTTCATTTATAGGCATCTTAGAACGTCTCCATAGGAAAATAAACAGACTCTTCAGTAGAATTACACCCAATTAAGCAACAGGTAAATAATTAAGCCACAGGTTTCACTATTTAAGTACTTCCCAGTTGCTTGGATAAGTGAAGTGTCACCATTATGGATTAAGATTCTACATTCTAAGTTTTCTCTGTGGCATCTTAAAAATAAAAAGCAACACTTAGTTATATCTAACCGAAGACTGTCTCTGTTTCCTTTGTTGAAATTAAGACAGGTGCTACTCTTGAGGAGCACAAGTTAGCTCATTTTTTGATTCCCAGGAAGGGTGATGGTAAAGATTATTAACCATGAATGTGCTGGCTTGGTAAAACAAAACCCCCTGGCAGAGAAGCCCAGCCCCACACCCTTCCACACCGCTGGCTTGCACAACCATACACACAAACTCATGTATGTGCTGATCACGGCTCATTATGCTCACCAAACCCACCATCTCTTTTTCCCATCTGCTCCTGGATATCCAGAGTTCATGCCCCCTCATGTCCTGCCTGCATTGCACCTCCCAGGAGGCAGGTCCCTGCCCAAAGCCCTGCACACCCAGGCTGACTCGTGATCCTTTTCTGACTCCTTTGGGAACACTGCCACTGGCAAAGGACAGGGAGGAGAAGCTCCCATTAAGATCTTCTCTTACCTGCACAGAGCAGCCCAACAAGGGCAAGAAAACTGGAACCAGGTGGACTTTTGAGTGAGATGAAGCATGTCGCGCTGTCACTGGCAGAGGTTTGGGGACAGTGTCTCAGAAATCTGCCTCCCTTGGTGAGCCAGAGACAGGAGCTCTCCCTTGACCTGCTACAACAAAAGCAGAGCTGGGATTAGCCACAGCTTTGAGGCATGGGGTTTTTTTCCTAAATTTCTTTTAAAATTTGCAATTCTTCCTATGCCCTGTTAAGGAAAAACATGGGACCCAATGGAGGTCTTTGAGCTGGCTTTGGAGTAACACCTGTGAATTTCTATTTTCAGTTTAAAAAAAAAAATCCAAACCTCATTCCATTTTCTTGCTTGATCCCCAGGCTCTAAAGCTGTAAATACAAACAGCACCTCACTCATTTGAAATCTGCAACCTCTCCATCATAAATCAATCTCTGGAGAAATTAGTAACTACATTTCTGGAGGGGGGGAGGGATTTTTGCTTTGTTTGTTCATTTTAAAGATTGTGGATTACATAACCAGGTATGTGGATATCAACAGCAGCTGCAGCTGGAATGCCCAAGGCAAAAAATCCTTTGTCTTGAATTTTAAAGAAGTCTGTTCCACCCCCCCTCTCCCCCCATATCCCCACTGAAACACATTTCACACTTCGCTACTGGAAACATACCCTGAAGACATTTACATCGCAGGCCTTGTTATTGTAAGTTATAGCCAAAGACAAAAGGAACAAGGTTTTGTAACCAGAGGGCAAATATCACAACTGCTAATTTGTTAGGGGGTGACATTTCTGATAATACCGTTTTAGTTGAGCTCCATATTGTAATTTCATCACGACATCATATCACAACACTTAATAGGAGAGATACACATGAACAGATCTGTTACCTAAAATAAACAAAGGTATTAGGAAACTTCTTGGGACTGCGTTGTATATCGACTTCTGGTCAGCATTTCCAGAGAACTTCATTAAATTTATGTCATCAAAAGCATAACTTATGGACCTTCTGAACATGAACTCGTACTAGCAGGAGTAACAATTGGTTTTCCCCATTTTGTGATTTATCATCCATTCCATTACATGCCACATGGGCTGTCATGTTTCTTTAAATGTGTTTGATAAAGGAGTTCTTGTTCTACTGGGTCAGGTATTATTATTCACCAACATTATGTACTAACCATCACAAACACCAGCAGCAGCTGCAGAGCTGTGTCTGAATATCAAAGTTTGTGCTGGGCTTTTCCCCACCACACACTGGTCCCATAAACTGGGGAACAGGTGAAGGGGGAGGAGCTCCCCCTTCCCACCATGTGCAGCAGGACACAGGCACCCTCACAGCCGATATCACAGCAGGAGGCTGCAGGGAGAGAAAACAGCTCTGCCTTTCCTCAACACAACCCAACTGGAAAGAGTCAGGGCTGTGTTTGCTCCCCGCTGACCCCGTGTAGCTGTAATTGCTCCATGGTAATGCCCCTCTTGCACCCACAGCCTAGCCAATTTCCCACGGATTTGGGAGCACAGGGGTGGCAGCAGCACTGCCATAAGCAACGTATAAGGAATGGGAAGTGTCCCTGCCACCCAGTAGCCCTCGCACAGCTGAGCCATCAGCACAGGAAACACACTGGAGCTGAGAACCTCCTGCTTACCCTCTGTGCCAGCAAGTGCTCACCCGTGAGATCAGGGTAGCAGAGCTCAGCTAAGGCAAGAGCCTCTCTTTGCAGAAGCCTACTCAGATGGTCCCTTATCTGCTCTTAATTATCCAGGCTATTTTTAAACAGTTTACCCCCATTTCCTAATTGTCTGAGCTTATTTTCCAGATCGTTTTCTGCTGAAGATGAATTTCAGGAGCTCAGGATCTCAGGCCATTTACAGATGTAATTAGGACCACCACTCCCCTCATTAGGGAATGGCCTACTTTCTCTCCAGCACTACCATCCCCCTAAATGTTTGGAAGCAGGTCTTACTATCCCTCTGGAGCTCTCTGGCTAACATTAACTCCTTGTGCTTCACAGGACTCTCTCTCCCTGCCTGCAGCTGGAAAATTCCTGCCGGAATCCTCTCCACTTGCTGGTTTTCTTAAGTCTCTGTACTGGGTACTTGTAGCTCCCTCTCCTGGATGGAGAGCTGTGCTGCCTGTCCCACCACAGAGTCCAATTTGGCCACCCATCAGCAGTCAGGATACACAGCTGACACAGCTCTAGGTGCTGCCCAGACGCATAAGAGTGATCCCATCCCAGAGGGTTTGCCATCAATTCAGAGAAAACAAAGAAAGATCTTGGAAATTCTGGGTTCCAAGGTATAAATACATGCAGCCTACAGCAAGCCTGGCTTTACAGTTCAGTTACAAACCACCTTATTCTTTTAAGTACTCAAGTGCACTTCCTCCTCTCCACTCAAGCTGAATTTCTCTTGACTTCAGTAGGAGTTTTCCTCAATAAGAGAAGCTGGTTTGGCACAGCAGACTGGACTGTTCCACATTCCCCTTCCCACAGTCCAGCATCCTGGTACTGCCATGTCCTACAAACCCATCACTCAGGAAGCAAAATCGAAGGCTTGTTTCCAGAGCTAACCCATCAAGAGCCCACATAGGAGGCTAAACTTTATTGTCTGTGGCTGTAAGAGTATCAGATAAGCCCTGAAGAGGTAAACAAGCACACTTGAGAGATTAATATTTTCTTTGATATAAGCTTTGTAGGATGCTCTGTTGTCAAAAAATCCACAGAGATTACTTGTGCTGTAGGAGGTAGTACTTCATTTTCCAGAATCTATGACCCAGCAGAAATTACTGTCAACTCCCCAACCAGCTGAGGGGTATCGATTCCCCTGTTACTAAGCAACCCATTACTTATTCGATTGTGTCTCGTATGCAGTGACTAATCTGCCTCAGTAAAGTCTTGGATTTTGACACTTTTTCATTCTAATCTTTAATTAGTTTATTTGATGCAGCCTGCACATTTTATTTAGTAGTTATTGAAAATACAGACAAGCTGAGCAGAGATCAAAGGAGCAAAACCAGTCTGCTGTCAACTAAACTAGTTATGCAAAATAATAATATGGAGAAAAGAGTAGCATGCCATATCAAATGTGTAAGCCAGTTTCACTCAACACTCCTGAAGTTCCACAGAAATCAATGCAGGACACTCTTCCATCCCCAGATTTCACTTGAAACATAAGTGCCCCTGATATGTCACCTCCTTTGTATCCCCAGTTTCAATGATTACACACTAAAAGACTAGAAACCGTTCACCAGCAACTTTATCAACTTCTTTTGATACTTGGCTCTTGAGAGGATTAGACTTTGAGAGCTTTCTTCCCAAAATAGCCAGAGACTGGGCACCCTTTAATGGCTTCTCCTCGCTTTGATGTCAAGTAGTGAGTGAGGGGTCTGCACAACCCAAACCTGACAGAGGAGCAGCGTACTTGGCTAAAACCCACACTCATTCTCACAAACTACTTTACACATAAAACTGCAGATTTTGGCCACAAACATAAATAATTTTAACTTTATATCACACTCATTAATAAGCCCCTCATACACCTGGCAAAAAAAAATCCCAGTACGGGAAACAAAAAAATCTTCACATTAATTCAACCACTTATGTATATTCAAAAAACCTCACAAAAAATGGAGACAATGCAGTAGCAAAAGATGGGGGGGGGGG